>WBMV01003404.1:228611-328224 GCA_013396655.1 Campylorhamphus procurvoides
AATGACAGTGAGGCGGTCACCATGGCAACGAGGTCGCTATGGAAACGGGGTGGTCACCATGGCAACATGGTAACTATGGCAACGGGGCGGTCACCTGGCAACGGGGGGGCCGGTCACCATGGCAACGAGGAGCGCGTCACGTGGGTCCCGCGCGGCGCTTCCGGTTGCCCTCTCACCCCAAGATGGCGGCGCCCGTGGGGCCGGTGAAGTTTTGGAAGCCGGGTGAGAAATGAGGGAACAGAGCCCCGGGTAGGGGGGTGAGGGATGAGGGGGACAGAGCCTCGGGCAGGGGGTGAGGGATGAGGGGCCAGAGCCCCGGGCAGGGCGGTGAGGAATGAAGGGACAGAGCCCCGGGTAGGGGGGTGAGGAATGAGGGGGCAGAGCCCCGGGCAGGGGGTGAAGGGTGCAGGGACACAGCCCCGCTCCCCCTGGCGGGGGGTTGAGGGTCCCCCCCCGGCTCTTTGTGGTGACCAGCGAAGGGCAGTAAATGCTTCTCAAAGAATAGAGAATGTGTCTTATGTGGAGCGGCAGAGGGAGCAGGGGTTGTTTGGTCTCGGGGAAGCCTCGTCGCTCTCCGCAAGTCCCTGACAGGGGGTTGTACTGAGGTGGGCGCCGGTCCCTTCTGCTGTGCCTGCAGAAGGGCACAAGTGAAAGGACAAGGGGGACTGGCCTTAAGCTGCGACAGGGGAGACTCAAATTAGGTATAGAAAAAAATGTTTTCATTGTTTTCGGGTGGAATAGGTTGCCCAGGGAGGGGGTGCAGTCACCAGCCCTGGAGGTGATGTGGTTTAGGGATTGCAGAGGTGGTGCTGGGTTGGTGGTTGGACTTGATGATCTTGATCGCTTCCAGCCTTGGTTCTAGGAGGGCAGGGAGGAAACACACTGGCCACCCCTGCCGAGGGCTGGTGGGGTGTGTGCCTGGCATGGAGGGGGGTATGAGGGTTTGGGTGTCATCAGAGGGGGCTTGGGAGGGCTGGAACCCAGTTCTGGGAGGTCTTTGTGGGCATTAGGAGGGCTGGGCTCTGTCTTTTATGCTGTTTTGGGGGCTGTACCCCAATTTTGGGGGTCATCGAGGGGAGCTTGGGAGGCTGAACAAGGACACCCAGTGTGGGGTGCAGCATCTTTGGGATGATACCAGGAAGAGCAGCCCAGCAGAGAAGGACCTTGGGGTCCTGTGAGCTGCAAGCTGAACATGAGCTGCTGATAATCCTTGGCAGCACAGAAAGTCACCCTTATCCTGGGCTGTGAGGGGAAGAGCATTGTTGTTAGGCTGAGAGAGGTGATCCTTCCCCTCACTGCTGGGAAAGCCTTTCCAAGGAGGGGATCTGTGAGCCTGGGAGGACAAGGACTCACTGAAGGAGGCCCACAAAGGTGGTTGAGAGAATGGAGTGTGCAACATGCAAGGGGAGGCTGAGGGAGTTGGTAATTTTTTTTAAATTGGTCACCTTCTTGTGGTATGTCATGGTTTGTAAAGCTTTTCTAGAGTTGAGATTAGTGTAGCAAAAGCCTTCTTAATAAGTTGAATATTATGGTAATATATGTGTATATACAGCATGCATATATATAGTAATATGCTGACAGTGGTGTGTTAAAAAAAGCATAGAAAATGCTGTGAAAGAAAATCAGTGGGTGATGAGAAGCAATATCTGTTGACTTCGTTGATTTGGCAAGATCCACATATTCAAGTCCTTGGTTCTTAACATCCCCATCTGTCCTGGGGGGTGAACAGTTATTGGAATCATTGCTAATCACTCTTAAAATTGTGCCAATTTGCTATAAAACTGCCTGGCAGCTTTGAATAGGGACTAACTGTTTTTAAACAGTGGAAGAAGATGAAACAAGCAAATCCTACAAAACAAGGGAATCCTTTTCTATGCTTTCAGACTTTTCCAGTTGAATCTGCAGCTGTGTGGAGGTGACACATTCTGTTACAGAGCTGGGTTTTGGTTCTACTTCACTTTCATGATTCAGCATTTTCAGTTGTCAATAGTTTTAAGATAAACTGCAGCAGCAATAGATCAAGTTCCTGAGGTAAATTCAGGGCTGCAGTGAGGGGCATATCCCAAAAATAGGCAAGGCTGAATGTTTATGCAATTGATGTTAGTCAAGGGAAGTTCTGCTATATGTCTGACTGGCTTAAAATCCACGGAATACTTCTGAGAAGGATATTGAAGGTGTGTCTGAACTGTTTTACATGAAATGAAGAAAGTTCCCAAAATTTTGTTCTGTATCTTTCTTATGTGCTTTTTTCTTCCTTTATCTTTTAAATATTCAAATACTTATTGACATTAGATTTTTTTTTAACCAGCAGGAGACAAATTTAATTTGAAAGAATTTCTGTGTGTTTACTGGTGGTTGATATTTTGATTGTAGAAAAGTTAAGATTTTGCTATATGCTGCCACCCATGATTCCTCCTTGTAAGAAACATGTTTATCTTGGCTGTACTGTGAAACACTAAGCAGAAATGTATTCCTCCAGCTAAAATTACCCTCTGTCCTGCAGGCACAGAAGGCCCTGGTGTCAGTGTCTCGGAGGAGAGACAGAGCCCTGCTGAGAGCAGCACCGTGACCGTCATCTACAACCCTTATGCTTCCCTTTCTATTGAACAGCAGAGGCAAAAGCTGCCTGTTTTTAAGGTAGAGAAATTCTTTGTGGTTTATTGAATCTGTTGTGTCATGTCTGACCTTAATATCTTCGTTTTGAAAGAGCAGTATAGAATCACTTTGCTACTTAAAGTCATAATTTTATGACCTTGCTCTGTTTAATGGAATGGATCGTTCTGTTTAACAACTGTAATTGACAGTTTTAAGAGCTTTGTTCTTGTATGCAATTTACTATGTATTGTACATGCTATTTATAGATTTTAAAGGACTATTTAGCTTTTGGCAGTGAACTCCATGTAACTGGAAGTTACTGTATGTGTTAGATATGTAAATATTGTCACTTTAATTGTTTTCTTATTTTTGTATGAATTGTTTTTTATCTTTGAACGTCACCTTCTCTTTCAGCTAAGAAATCACATACTTTACCTAGTGGAGAACTATCAGACTCTGGTGATTGTTGGGGAAACAGGCTGTGGGAAGTCAACTCAGATTCCACAGGTAAGTGTCTGTTTAGTGTGGTAAAATCAGGGGGATTTTACATGAAATATTACACAGGACCAGGCAAAAGCACATAATGTGGGGAACTGACACCTTGGTGTATCCACAGCATGAGCAATGCCTTTCTTCCCCCCACTGTTTGTTTCAGTACCTGGCAGAAGCTGGCTGGACAGCTGAAGGCAGAGTTGTTGGAGTGACACAGCCTCGTCGGGTTGCTGCTGTTTCAGTGAGTGTCCAGATTTTCCTTGTTGTTCATTCTAAGCCCCAGTTTATCAGGTTTTGCTGAATAGCAGCAATCAGGACTGCATGAGCTCCTGAATGAATAGACTCTTCTGCTTATCTTCCTCACAGAGTTGCTGGTGTTATACACTGAATTCAACCTGATTAGTGCCAAACATTCTGGGTCCAGAATTGCAGATGTAGAAGCTTTGAAGTAAAACTGAGTGATGTCAGCAGAACTGTGTATGGAAATTAGGGCTGCACAGAGCTGAACTGTAATTGACTCAGGACTAGAACTGTGCTTGTGTGACCCTTAACTACCTTCACAAGGTGAAACAGTGATGTAAATCTGTGTACAGTAATGTACCAGTGGAAGAAACAAGAGGTTGTGTACCTCTTTCTAGCAATTCATAGTTTGTGGTATTTTATTTGGTGGTGTTGTGAGGTGTGGGCTTTTTTTCTCTCCCCTTGTAAAAGTGTTGGGCAAAAGAAGAAACAGTTTTATTGTGCAAAATCTTTGCATATACATAGTGTGTCTTGAAGAGCAAAATGTCAGCTGGATGTTCTTAGAGAGGGAGAAGAGGTAAGGAGGGGAATGACTTGTGCTCTGGTCATAGTCTGCACAGAAAGGATCCAGTGCTCCTTGTCTTCATAACTGCTGCCAGCACTGACTTGGTGGGTGAAGTTTCTGCTGCAGTGTTCTTTGTGTACACAGAACACCCTCATTTCTCCTGTTCTTTATAACATAGTAAACTGTATCTGCAATAAATCAGCTTCTGCCTCTGGTAAAAGTGTAGTAGATTGAGCAGCTGTACAACTTGCTGTTTTCTCTCATGCTGTATTTTTTGACCAGGTCCAAGATGGTTAAGGAAACAGGCTCTAGCAGTGCTCTGCATCTTGTGCTGTGAGTCTGCCTGCAGTGTCCTCCCTTTTCTCCTTCATAGGGCATCCAGCTGACAGAGCACAGTTCTGTGGTGTGTGCTGCAATGATTTCTCACAGCAAACTCACTTCTCTATTCCTTTTCATGTCTTACCCATTACTTTTAAGCCTAAAATAAAAAGATTCCTCAATTCAGGCTTAGTATACAGACACAGTAGGACTATTCTTTGAGAATGTTGTGGAAAACTGCCTGGGCTGTGCTGTTTGCAGGGCAATGAGAAATATAGTTGATTTATTGCTTTGTCTTGAACTGAACTGTGTTCAGTTTCAGTTTGTCTTTTATTTTAATAGATGACTTATTTGCTCTCCTCCCTGGAGCATAGGGCTTTTCAGAAATAAAGATAGGTTGTTGCAAAGGTATAAGGCATAGTTTAGAGAAGCCTGAACTTCTCTTTGCATTACCCAGATGAAAATTTTCCTGAATTCTTGGACTGAAAGTGAGAGTGTTAAAATTCCAAGTGAAATAATGAATTCACTAACTGTTGGTATGACTTAGAGGGTCACTCAAATCACTGAAAATAATTCTACTCAGACTAATGTATGTTTTGTGGAGTTTTATTGTGTGTTTAGATGTCTTTGTAGCTTGTAATGACACAAAGATGAAGTGTGCTGTGAGCTGTTTGTTTCTTGTCTGTAAGAATCTCTTCTCTCAGGTTGCAGGCCGGGTTGCTGATGAAAGAGGTGCAGTGCTGGGACATGAGGTTGGATATTGCATTCGGTTTGATGACTGCACAGATCCACAGGCTACAAGAATTAAGGTGAAACATGAACAATGTGTGCTTACTCTGAAGGGCTTAGTTGAAACTCTTTGAGTACTTTTGCAAAAGGAATGAGAACCTTGTGATACCCAGTTAAGAGAATAGGTAGCATTTCAGTTTTCCAGCTGGGTACCCCAAAAGTGTGCTTGAAATGGCTGTGGCTGTTCAGACCTTAATAAAATGAGTACATGTTCTATTCTGATATTCTGACAAGCACCATTTTAAATCTAAAGGACATTTGCAAGGTATGGCCTGCTGTTGGTACCATGCTGGTGTGACCTGCACATCACTCAAAGTCATAGTGAAAGGCTGCAGTGAATCACAGATAAAAAGTATCCTCCCCACCCTAAAAATAGATTTGGATTAAAAGCACAGATAAAACCCAAGATGAGTAGACTGAGATAATTTGGTGGGGATTAAATAGCAGCTTTGCAGCTGTTCTTCAGTGCTGTGAGCAATGTTGCTTGTGTTGGTACAGAAGAGGGTTTGCTTTAGTTGTGCTGGAATAGCAGTGATGATGAATGAGACAATTTGCTTTTTTTGCCTTTTTTTTTTTTCTAAGGCTGATGTCCCCTTTACAGTGAAAGAAGTGGGGATAATTGTTCATTAAATGCAGCTGGTTTTGTTTGGTTTTTTTTTTTTTTGAGCAAGATGATTGTTGATTTAGAGTTGAAAATTTGGAGGGTTTTACCACCAATTCTTGCCTAGTTCAAAGCCACAGTTGGAGTCACAGCTCAAACTACCTTTTGGTGGCTACATAAGGCTGGTGTGTTTCCACTGTCCAGTAGGAATAAAGTATTAACTTCAAGTGTTGTATTTTGTTGAAATGTTAATATATGTGTTCTGGTCAGAAGTGTGTGACAAATATTAAGGAGCCAACTTTGAGAGGGGTTGGCAAATGGGATGTTATTGATGGAGCAGGTTTAGCCATGTACAGACAAGAGACAAAACACTTCTATTGCCACCCACTGCTGCCAATCTGATATTAAAAAAAACCCAAAGATAAGTAACTTTAGAAAATTCAATACTGATTAAAAAGCAATCCCTCTGCTTACCTCTGCATTAGCACTCAGAAAGACATTTTTGGCTTCATTGCAGAAAATTAATTTCATAGAACAAAAGAAAGTTAAAGGCAAGGAAAAATATAGGCAAAACCCTAGAAAATCGTCTTTAAAACTCACATGGCTTATCAAGTCTACCTAAAAGGGATTTTTTTAAACATTTTTATTTTGTGTTCACTCTTAGTTTCTAACTGATGGTATGCTGGTGAGGGAGATGATGGCTGATCCTTTGTTAACAAGATACAGGTAAGGAAACATGGGTTGAATGCTTGCTGAAATGTAATTTGGTAAACAACACCATTTTTAACTATTATGATAGTGTTTTTTATAAATTATTTGTGATTATTATAAATACCTTAAAATGTGAAAATTAGTGTGCAAGTTTGACTTTTATATGTTGTAGAGACTGTTAGAAAATCAGTTGATTCTTGCAGCACCAAACCCAGCAGGATCTGATATTGTAGTTTTGGAACAAAAGCTAAACGGGCCTCATGAAGCCTGAATTGTTTCATTTGCTAGTTTAAAATTCCTTTTTTCTTTCCTCTAAGTTGTTTTGGTTTAACTTCCACAGTTTTTTAAGGGGATGTGAACAGTAATAGTCCAGTAGCAGATTTCAGATAATAGTATTTCTAGAAGACAGGAAGACAGTGTCAGTCAAATAATTCTGAAATCTTACCTTTCTGCTTT
Organism: Campylorhamphus procurvoides; assembly: GCA_013396655.1. Taxonomy (NCBI): domain Eukaryota; kingdom Metazoa; phylum Chordata; class Aves; order Passeriformes; family Dendrocolaptidae; genus Campylorhamphus; species Campylorhamphus procurvoides. The sequence goes on from WBMV01003404.1 coordinate 235,379, forward strand.
ATTCACAGTGTCCTCATGCTGGATGAAGCTCATGAAAGGACTCTTTATACAGATATTGCAATTGGCTTGCTAAAAAAGGTTATTATCTTTTAATTCACAGTTCTCTGTAATTTTAATTCTTTAATTTTAATGCAGGTCTGTGTAACTGTCTTGATATTCATCCTTTCTGTGGAACCCCTGACCCTGATGGCTAATAAGTGACTCCACTTGAGGGAGTCACTCATTTATCCTGCAGCTTATTGTACATTCCCAATTATTTCCTTTGGTAATCTGACACTCAGCATCCTCTATTTCCTCCCCCTGATGCTGAAATTAACTTAGATGATAGTATTAAAAAGACAGTGTTCCTTCTGCTGCTGCTATCACATGAAGTGATCTGATAGGGGATTGTTGCTGATTTGCAACCTGCTAAGGATCTGACTGCCACCAGAAATGAAGAGTAAACTGTAATGATAACAGACTGAATGCCTTTAAAATCAAAAAGGTAAAACTCCAGGCAGTCATCAAATGGGGTGATAGGGGTGCTTCATTCATCTGCTGTCTTGTCGTTTCAAAGCAATTTTATAGATTTCTGGTAATCTGGATGCTCTAAAACTTAGTTCTTGCTTGGTATCTTAGCCAGCAGTTCTGACTCTGGATGTTGTTGGTCTCTGTCCTAGATTCAGAAGAAGCGTGGGGATCTCCGGCTCATTGTGGCTTCAGCCACTCTGGATGCAGAGGTACAGCTCCCAGATGTGGTGTGAAATGACAGCTAAGTGACACTTATGTCACTTGTGTTAAGTGGCAGCTCCACTGCTGTTTCTATACAGCTTCTCTGTGCTGGTTGTGTAGCATTGCTGCTGCTTGAGTGGTGAATTGGAGAGGAGGGAGTGCAGGAGAAAACCTGCTGTGGTTAGCTGGCTGTGTTTGGGGTTTTCATGTATTAGCAAACCTTGTTGGAGTTGAATTTAAACATGAATCTGCTTTTCATGTGTTAATACCTCTTTTCTTCTTGGTGGTGTATAAAAAGATATTCTCTTGGCTTAATCTTGACATTGGTCTAGCTCTGATTTGAGCAACCACAGACCGGTAAAATTAAGTGATAAATGAATAGACTTAATTTCAGTGAGATCTTACTAGTTCTCTGATTGCCTTGTAACCTGTGGAAACTGAAGAAACCTACTAAGAACATGGTTAATTTAATTTTGAGTAGGAACAGAAGAAGCATTCTCCTAGATCTGAGCAGTGTTTCACCCAGCCCTGTGCTCTGCCTGTAGCAGCAGCCACAGCAGGAGCTGTTTGGGGAGGGCACATGAGCCTGTGCCCCTGCTGTGGGTCTGTTCTCTCAGAGCTGCCTCAGCAACTGCAGTGCTTGTAATGGAGATATTAGACAGCACATTCCTGCTGATTCCTTCTAGCATGTGTTTATGGGCCTGCTGGTTGTTAATTTCTTTGAATCTGCTCCATGGAGCTCGATGTCTCCAAGACACCATGTGAGAGCAGTTTTCAGAAGTTTGCCCCATGCTATGTAATGAAGTACTCCATTTAATTTCTTTCAAACCTGGTAGTTTCATTAAAGATATCCTAGCTCTGGTAGTTTGGGATTTGTGTTTAAAAAAAAAAAACAACAGCCCAAACCCCAGTTTTACATTTATTTGTCACCTTTGATTCTGTAAACCTCAGCTGTGTGTCTCCTCAGCCTTCTGCTCCCTAAGCACAGCCTCAGCCTTTTCAGTCTCTCCTCATAAAGCAGATTTTCCATCTCCTGTCTCATGTGGATTCCTTTTCTCCATACTTTTCCTAACTCCACTGTCCTTAGTGAGTTGTGGTGAGAGTTTATATGTAAGCACTGCTGAGATTTCCTTCAGTGGCAAGTACCATGTGCCATAAATGTTGATAGTATGTTGTGCTTTGGTAATGCTTCCACTGCCATATATTCATTACATTATAATGCAAAATTTTAACTGCCAGAAATCATATTTCAAGTCGTTTACAGTTAATATAAAATAAGTTTATAGGAGCAAAATAAGTGTTGTGACTATATGAACATTTCTTTAATACAGAAAGTTTGTGGTTATCTCTGTAATGGTTGTAAAAGTTGAGATGAATTACTTGGGTTCTTAAGTTCATTTTTTTGCTGTTACTTATTGAAAATACTTCATGACAATAAATCTAAATTTATGAAGGTGTCTCACAAAATAAATCAAAAAATCAAAAACTTAGATAAATGTCTGACTGCTTTTACCAGCTGAGATCTTCGTGTTCAGTAAGAGCTGGAAAATCATTCATCCTACCTAAAACTTTTCTCACCAGTCATTTAAGTTCTTCTTGACTCTGACTTTGCTAATGTGATAGATCCAAGAAGAACTTTATATATCTGCTTTTTCCAACTGTATCTGCTGATATAATTAATTTTATTACCTCGTTTTGATTTTTGCTTCTCAAAGTAATAAACATGCAAGACTGTGTTAAACACCCAAACCCCAGGGAGAATAGAAGGCAACAATATCAACCTTTAACATTTTTTAATTGTCACTGTCAAATTTATGAAGTAATCATCTAAGTAGTGGTAATTTAACTGCTTCATGTCTTTAGATTTCTCCCTCAATTCCTCAAATTACCAAACTGAAAGTGGTTTTTGTTTTTGTTTTTTTTTACATAGAAATTCAGGGATTTCTTTAATCAAAACGATACTGGTGACCCCAGCAAAGATACCAGTGTGATCCTTACTGTCGAGGGGAGGACCTTTCCAGTGGACATCTTTTACCTGCAGAGGTGTGTCAGTGGTGAGACTGTGCAACTGTGGTATTGTCTTGTCCAGGTTAGAGCTCAGAAATTCCCAGACTAATGGTAAGAAAAGTGTAACATTCAATTTGGGAAACATTTGGATATTGCTTACAGCAGCAGACATGTGTTCAAGCTTACTGTGGTATAAAAGAACCAAAGTAGGGGCTGAAGGCTGATTCTCAAGGATGCATTGTGAGCTAAATGTGGTGTGGCTGATGTCTGGTGTCCAAAGCTGCTCTGCCTGTGCTTTCTGGAGGGGAGGAGTCTGTACCTATTTTTCTGCTCATGTCTCTGCTGTTTTCTCTCCCCATAGCCCTGTTCCTGACTATCTAAAATCAACAGTGGAAACTACAATGAAAATTCACCAGATGGAGAATGATGGTGATATTCTGGCATTTTTAACTGGCCAGGTATAGACATGAGAAATTTTCTTTGCTTTTCAGTGCTGTATTGTAGGCTTTATGAAGCCTCTTCAGTCTCCTTCTTTCCTTTGCTGTGCTAACTTTAATCTCAGTAAAGATGACAAACATTCCTGTATAGATGGGGACAAAATTAGGCCAGTCCCAAAGACATGCAGAAAAAGTGTGGCCTAAATTTATCAAAGCTAGTGATGGATGATAGTTTCCTTGTTTAATGCTGTATTTCTTCAGCCTTGTTAGTGAGTGGAATAGTGTGTGGTTTGTTGGTGTGAGCCACACATACACAGCTGTTAAATTGACAGTGAGTCATCATTAATAGTTAAAGCAAATGGAATTTACATTTGTTAGGCTTAGCATCTGAAGTGTTTGACAGAAAAACAAATTGCTATGAGAGAAAAATTTACTGGTTTCTTCTGCTCTATTTATGCTTGTCAGCTCACTTTGCAGCTGAGAAGAGCAAATGGGAGGTAACTTAGCATTTTTCCAGTGAGGAGCTTGAAGAGCTTCAATAACATCTTGCATATTTTCAAAAGAAATTCCTTATCCCCATTATAGGTTTAACTTTAGAAGAATGAATCTGGTATATTATGAGGCAATGTTTGAACATTTTGCTGTCTGTGTTTGAGATGCCACAGCTGAGATTAATGTGGAGTTGAGCAATAGGTGTTAATGCTGTTCCTGTGTCATTCCTGATCCAGGCCCAGGGTGTTCTGCACTGTCAAAATAGTTTGGCTCCCCACTTTGCTCTCACAAGTTGAGATAGACATGACAATAGACCAGCTTTCTCCTGGGCTTTGTTCAGTCTTTTCCTTGTGATTTTGTTCATGTATTTGTGGTGTGACATTGTCTCAAATAACAGTGAACATAAATACATATTTATTATGAATAGCAATTTATATAAGAACATTACAACATTGAGGGAGCTGGAGTTTGGACAATTAAAACAATATTCTTTTGGTGTATTTAGGTGATAGCTATGTGATATTAAGCCTCTCTCTTTCTGTGCCCTGTGCTGCTGTGGCTCCAGGAGGAAGTGGAGACTGTTGTTTCCATGCTCATAGAACAGGCTCGGGCCCTTGCTCGCACTGGAATGAAGAAACACCTGCGTGTTCTCCCCATGTACGCTGGGCTGCCTTCTCCTGAGCAGATGAAAGTCTTTGAGAGAGTCCCTCACTCTGTCAGGAAGGTGAGGCTGTTTGTGTCTCAATTTCTACCACCCAGAAGGGTGTCTGCATCACACAGGTTGGATTTATCAGGTTCACACCCTGGGACTATTGCAAAGGCTTGTTGAGGGAGACTTTTTGCATCTCCCAGCACTGCCTGTCACTTTGCAAGCTGGGAACCAAAATCATGTTCCCTGCCTTCCCTTTTCATCTTTGATCACTCATATGTCTACCTCATCAACTTTGCAATTTTTAAGGGTCTTCATACAACCTTGTAGTTGTCTTCATTCAGTTGCAGTTTCTTATACTCTGAGCTCCTTTACTTCTACCTTTTTCTATTTTTTTTGGTGATCTAAGTGTTTATGGCTGTTTTCCACCAGTGATAGAAAACTTAATGCCAGAGTGGGTAAGTGCTGTAGTTTCACATAAGAAACAAGTTAAAGCTTGGTTTTAGTAGAAAAGGAGGAGTTTATGAGAGAAAAATCTTTGTTTTGACTTCTGCAAGTCTTGTTTGGACATTTAATGTCACAGAAATATAGAATGGGGTATGATTAGTGCTTTCTGCTTAGGCAGAGCCTATGCTGGGGCTGAAATAACCTGACGAAACTACACTAGGATGACTTGTTAAAATTCTTGTACCTGCTGAAGGCTGACAGGTGAAATTTTTCATCTGGCATTGGAGAATATTGAGTATAAATACTTCTTTTCTCTCCAGGATATGACATTAGTCAGTTAACTTTCAATATCTACTTTTTAATGCTTGAGCAACTGTGTTCCCTTTCTATCCCCTACTTCACTCCAGTGTGCAGGGAACAGTTCAGTATAACTGAGAAGCAGAAAGAAAATATTTTTAGTGTGCTCCATAAGAACACTTGATTTACAGTCAGTTGATCTTTTTCTCTGCAAACACTGCCAATGATTTTCTCTGCAAACGCTGCCAAGTTCTTCCTATCAAGAGAGAATAAATTTGAATAGGGAAGTGATTGTGAAGCTGTGAAAACTGGGCTTATTTCAAGCTGACAGCTCCTTCTGCTTCTTGTGCTGTTTCCTTTTGTACTCTGGAGTGTTTACTGGAACTGTCATGCCTGAGATCTTCCCCTTGGGCTGGATTTGAGTGCTGGTGCACAGCCCTGGTAGGGCCATGGAGACTAGAGAATTCACAGTGTGTGTGCCTGCAGGTGATCGTGGCCACCAACATCGCCGAGACCTCCATCACCGTGCACGGCATCGCCTTTGTCATTGACTGTGGCTTTGTGAAGCTGCGGGCCTACAACCCCAAGACAGCCATCGAGTGCCTCGTGGTGGTGCCCGTGTCCAAAGCCTCGGCCAAGCAGCGGGCGGGGCGCGCCGGGCGCAACCGCTCGGGCAAGTGCTACAGGCTCTACACAGGTCAGCAGGGGAGGGAGGGCAGCTGCCTGCTCTGCCTGCCACCTCTAGTCACAGGGCTCTTCATTTCAGGGGGAGATTAAGGAGAACACAATTGTGTTTATTCTTTCATCAATAGAAGGAAATTTCCCTTTGTTTTTCCTCTGGCTTCTTCAGAAGCACATTATTCATACGTGCTGAGCATTAAAAACTGAATCCTTTTAGGAATCAGGAGCACAAACTGAGCAGGGTCAGCAATTAGACACCTGTAATGGTAGTGCAGCTCTTAGAAGGCAAGGCTACTAAGAAGTTTGTTCTTTAATGGGTTTTGGTTGCTGAGCAGTTGCTTCAATTTAAAATATTCACATGGGATGCTTTCTTTAGTTGAAGTCTGCATTAGACTGTGCATATAACAAAAGAGCTCTGGAAGTACTTCACATAACTGAGGGAAAATTTCTTTGTGTCTCTTCTTTGCCCTAGGAATAGCAGCCAACCCCAAATTCTTCCCTTAAATCAATGACCATGGCACTGTACAAAAATTACTGTTACAAATAAATCTGTTGGCCACCTTGCAGTGTCCAGAAAGCTGCAGTCCAAGTGTCTGTTCTCAGGTGTTTCATGAGAGAGGCTTTGCAGCTGAGCCCTGCCATTGCTGATGTGCCTCAGGTCCCCTCTGGTTTTACTGGAGCTTTGAGACTCAGAGAGATCAAGCATTTTCCTTGAAAATGTGTATGTGCTTGCCAGCAGTTGCCACATTAAACCAAGACATGATTTATGCTCTGAATTTATATGTGTCCAATAAGAATCAGGAGACAGTGTGAGCTGAGTAACATCCCAAGCTTACATAGCTTTATAAGTGTTTTACTGGAGAAACCATGTCTACCCTAAACATATTTTTGTGTGCTCAAGGAGTGTTTTAAGGAGAGATTTTAAGGAGGAAAAATAGAAAGAAAAAAAGAAGAATGTGCACTGAGTGGAAAACAGCAGAGACACATACACTGTCTTTGTCTTAGGGAAGGTTTGAGATGAACCAGAGATAGAAAAGGGTTCTGTAGAAATGAAAATAATCCAGGTGACTATAATGTAACATGTACCTTTCTCTTTACTGCAAAATAGTTGGTCAGTGGAAGCTACAGAGGTTTTGACCTTATAAGAACTATTTTTCCAGACTTAGACTTCATAGTGAATGTGCTTTTAAAAAGGCATTGTTAAATAAAATCCTTAATCTTTATTTTAAGTATGTATTCTAAACCTCCTTTTGTTTGAGTCGTTATTAAAAAGTGTTCTTATACTGAAAACATGTTGGTTTTGAACTTTTCCATGCCTCTTTTATAAAAAACCCCTTTTTTGTAGTATTTTGCAGCCCACCTTTTATTTTCTGACAAAAACATTAAACAGAAGAGAAACAAACCATTTCCAGATTTGTCTGAAGAATTTATAGCATTTTGAATTGAAATATGGGTGGATCAGCTACAGAATGAGCAATGTAGCCAAAACCATTGAATTCTATTTAAATTAAAATGTCACAAAATACAGTAATCAGAGAATGATCCTGTGTAGGTTAGAGATCATCTTTTAACACCTGTTTTCTCTTCATATGTGATAATTTAAACTTGTCATGGGTGTGATTCTCTCGTGTTGAGTGCACAGAGTGGGAGTTGAAGCTCAGTCTCCACTTGCTCTGTTTTCTCCCCCCAGAGGAGGACTTTGAGAAGCTGCCCAAGTCCACGGTGCCCGAGATGCAGCGCAGTAACCTGGCACCCGTCATCCTGCAGCTGAAGGCTTTGGGCATTGACAATGTGCTCAGGTTCCCCTTCCTCTCGGTGAGTCCCAGGCTCTGGCATCTTCCCTTGGGCTGAAGAAAGATCAGTGAACAACTTCTGATAACCCACAGAATCATTCCCCCTACTGAATGGGAAAGGATAACTCACTGTCTCCCATCAGGCAGCAAAGTGTGTTTCTGGGAGTCAACAGTGCAAATAACGTGTGTGACAACTTAAAAACGACTGTTTGTATTGCAGAGTTTGCTCTTAGAAGTCAGGAAAGTCTTAGAAAGACAAACTGTGAGGTTCTGTAGAACTGTAGCTGTAGTCCCTTTGCACTGAATTTATGAAGAAGGAAGAGAGTGAGAGCTCTTTCTTCATTGGGCAGAAATAGAAAGGTAGGTAGTTAAGGATTTTGTGAAAGAGGAAGATCTCTGAATTTTTATGAAAACTCATGTGTTCTGTGCTGGTAACTTCAATCAATGCACATTTTCTCTTCACAGCCACCTCCTGCACAGTCAATGGTGCAAGCTCTGGAGTTGCTGTATGCTTTAGGAGGTGAGAACACAATGCTTTATTTACAGTAGTGATGTTAGTCCTGCAGCTGAGGCAAAATTCAAACCCACAGCAAGTCAAACTGTTAGAATTCTGTTAGCTGTGATTACATGATGCAACCACTAAAAAATAATCCCTGATCATCCCTCAAACCATCACATTTTCTCCTGGATGGATCAAAACTCTGTTTCTCACAGGCAGTGTGTGTGTTAGATTGCTGACTTTTCATGGTTTAAATAAATGCAGCTTGCAAAGTCTGCTCTGGTTTTAGCATTGAACTTTCTAGTTGTGGACAAGTGAACAGATGCAGACAAACTTCTAATGAAAAAAAGAAAAAATAGTCTAGCAGATGCTGAAAGCGTAATTCAGAGTACTTTTCTACTATTTAGCCACCTAATAGAATGTATTTGTTTTATTCTCTTCTCTGAGTTACTAATCACAGCTTGTTCTCAAATTCAGTAGAGTCTGAACAACATTCTTGGCATATGGTTTAGTTTTAGGTGGTTCTGCCAGGAGCAGGGAGTTGGACTGGAGCCTTATGGGTGGGTCCCTTCCAGCTTGAGATAATCTTTGGTTCTAAGTGTGTTCATTTTGATTTTATTCACTATGCTGCTGTTGGATACTTTTAGCACTCAAATCACACTGTTAGTAATATTTTTTATACACAGTTTTCAATTCCTTTTAGTTGTGGTGAGTGGGATGTATGCTGCCTAATTTTGTTTATAGGAGGAACTGTTATTTTGACAGCTATTTAAACTTTTCAAATGCAACAAACTTAAAACAGAAACTTGACATGAGACCACATAATCAAAATGAAGCTCTGTTTGACTTCAGCTCCGTGTTTGTAGTTAATTCAAAGTTAACAATATTTGCTCCATAACATAAACATGAGGCAGCATAAAGGAGATTGTGCAAGTTTTGGAAGCTTCCAGAGGTCTGTGGCTGCTTTCACATTGCTCCCAAATGCTGTGTTGTAACTCGTGGCAGTCTCTTCTTACTCTCATGGAGCTGTAACTCTGCTTGGCCAGGATTTTGCCCTGTGCTGCTTCAGTTCCAACTTGCAAAGAAGGGTTTCACTTAAGGCACTTGGCACCCTTTTTGAGCTGGGAACAAGGACCATCCCAGTGGCTCAGAAATGTGTTGCAAGGGTGAATTCACAGCCAAAACCACCTTAGGGAAATGGAGAGGAAAGTTCAATAAACCCCCTGATTAGCTGGTTGCTGTTTTGGCAGAAGTGTTCTCCTTCACAGTGCTGTTCCTCTCTTGGCTGCCCAGCTTTGGACCAGAGCAGAGAAGTGCTGATGGTGGTGTTTCAGATGGAAAGAACTGTGTGTGTATGTGTGTGATACACAGATTCACTCTTCAGTTTTTGCTGAAGTTCAAGGTTTTAGGTGGTTTATTATGGAAATTTTATATAAGCTGTGGAGGTGAAGCTGCTCAAGCATTTGCAGGTGCAGTGAGGATTACATTTCTCTTGTGCAAGTAGGAACATGTATTTCATCATTTCCATTGCAGTAACATGTAAATGTGAAGTTTGGGGGCGGCCCTTTGTTGTGCCAATGTGGTGCCAGCTCCTGCAGGGCAGATGCTCTTAAGGCTGAGATAGTTGTGTTGGATAAACACATCACTGCTTTTAGAGGGATTATTTTTACAGTGCTGCAAAGGGATTACATCAGGAGTATCTCTCCTCAGCCTTCTCCTTTGATGTCTCATTGTTAAGTCCAAGTTGTCAGTTGGAGTTTGTTGTTCTTAAGCATAATTTAGAAGTTAAATAAGCAGCTAAAAAGTGGATTTATTTTTAGCTTCATTTCAGGTTTTCTTGAAGATTTGTTATGTAAGTTGTCATCTATCAGAACCAAGGACTCTAAGTCTAAAAGATTTTAATCCCTCAGTCCATCACATACTAGTGGTAGTTACTTGCAAATTTTTAGGGCCACAGAACTTGAATAATTTCTCCTGAGCGTGTTCAATTAAAATCTTTGTAATATCTTTTTCTGAGATCTTCAGTTTCCTGTATATGTGTAGATACAGTGGTTGATTCCAGGATTATTTGAAGGAAACTTTTACCTATTCCAAACCAGTATCCTTTGCAAGCCTTTTGTGTATACTCAGGCTGACTGCGACCAAGACATCTGTGCACAGCCTATATATAGATCTTGCAAAATTGTATTGACATTTGTAGGATTCAGCAGAAGCCAAAGGATTTTGGCTTGATGCACATGTAGAAAGTTAAAAAGATGGTAATTTCTCCTTTTTCCTACTTAAGAATGCAGTTGTCTTTCTGTAGATGAAGGACAGCCTATTCTAGTATATTTTAATACCTATTCATTGTGGTAGAACTTCTTATATGGTAGTAGCCAAATAAACCTTAATTTTTGCAGTTTCTGTGACTTTGTATTTAAATCTATTAGTTCATTATTTCACATAAGCTGCATTTTGTACCTGTTCCTGAGGAAAATGCTGTGACATGATGGGAAAAGCCTGCTAGGTTTTGTTGAACAGTGTAGGGGTGTGGGGAATGAATTACTGCATTGTCATAGGTGAGATGATGACATATCAAATCACAAAGTAAGCACTGGGTAGAGGTGTCTGTGGTTTCAGATGTGCTGACACGAGTTACAGGAGAGCTCATTCCTTGACTGCATTTGTGGGTTTGCTCTCCTCTGTGAAGCAGAGCTGAAATACAGCTGTGGGATTGTTGTCACCACACAGTCTGACAAATCCTGTCTTTATAGGATGTTTGGGCACAGTTGTTTTCCCTCAGGTCACTTTGCTGTGGTCACTTATGCAACCTCCAGTGCCCCAAAGTCCTGTTACTGGGCTCTTGTTCATCCTTCCTTGTTACTGGGCTATTGTTCATCCTTCCTTGTGGAACCTTTCTCTTGTGTTTTGCCTCCTTGTCATAGATCATACAACTTGGCTTCTTGCTGTTGTCTCTTTCAATTTTTATTCTTTGTCATCTTTTTTTAGCAAGCTTTTTTCCTTCTTGTTGATTCCTGTGCCTGTATTCTTTTGGTTTAATTCTATTTTTATATCCTGTTGGAAAGGAAAGGCTTTCCCATTTCAATCTTTCCCTGAAGTCTCAGCAGAAAGCTCTGAGTTACAGTATGACCTGGTGGTTTGCATGGGCCACCCTTGCTGCAGGGGTTTCACTGCAGGAAGCCATTCCATGAGAATGGTAAATGGTCAGGGTTGCTCACTGGGAATCACAAAACAAACTGTCAAGCCTCCCTCCTGTACCATCTCCAGGGAAAAGGTTACAGCTGGCACATCCCTGTTTCCATTCTCATCAGTTCTCCTTCTGCTTTACATCCCCATTAACCAAAATGTTGCTAAATACTTAAAAAGGAGAGACTAACAGCTAATATCCCCTCTGGCCATGGCATTGACTTGGACTGCAGGTTTTCTAAACCATTGGCAGCAACAGTGGAACTTTGTCAAAATTAAGAAACTTGTGTGTTCAAGTATTTTTGGAAAAACAACATTCTGGTGACCCATGGGAGAGTAAATGGATATCAAGGGGTATCTTTAAGCTTAGTGTAATTTACTTACAGCAACTCTTAGGTGCATTTGCTATATTTTAGCTTATAATTCTGCTCTTTTGTACACATTAAATTCTTAAAGAAGCTTTTCTGTGCTATTTTGCCTGTGTCACAGCCACATTTATTGATATGCTGCAGGTTTGGACATGCACTGCCGGTTAACAGAGCCTCTGGGAATGAGAATAGCAGAGTTTCCTTTGAATCCTATGTTTGCAAAGATGCTTCTGGAGTCAGGTAGGAGAAAAAGCAATCAGTTTCTTCATAGACATGTCACTGTAGTGTAATATTGGACATTTGCTAAATTCAAGACAAACTGTTCTTCATCTTGGTATGGTCTTTAGTGAAAAGAAATGGGTAAACTCAGGGACCTCTCTAATAAATAATAAGTCTAACACATTTGTCTAAGTTTTCCATTGGAAACATTCAATCTTATAAAAAAAATCCAGGAGTATTTTGTTCTTCTATACTATAAAAAGATATTCTGCTTCTTGTCCGTTTTATTCTACATGGGAGCGAGTTGAATGAAAGGTTTCCTTTACTGAATTTCTGCATTTACTCCTCAGGAAATTTTGGCTGCTCCCAGGAGATTTTGACAATTGCTGCCATGATGCAGATTCAAAACATCTTTGTGATCCCTCCCAATCAAAAAGCTCAGGCTGTAAGTTCAGTTGTGTCTCATTTTCTGTGTGTTAGTTGTTTCCTGGATGAACTGCCCTAGAAGGTAAGAATTTTGACAGTCACCAGGAAATACAGAGCTGATGGAAACTGGGCATATTGGACATCATTTTTTCAGAAATCACTCTGCCTCTAAAGTTATATTTGTTCTTCTTCTCCAGGCCAGGCAACACAGAAAGTTTGCTGTGGAAGAAGGTGATCATCTCACCATGCTTAATGTTTATGAAGCCTTTGTCAAAGTAAGTCAGTTCAAGTGTCTGTGGATTTGCAGGAATGGGAAGAATTTGAGGTTCTCAGTTCTGAATCTAAAAGTTCTGGATACAGCATCCTCAAAACTGAGGAGTTACTAAGCTCTGCTTAAAAAGATATTCTTGTCCTATTTTGTCACAGACCTTCTCTAGTTCCTCAGAACAGGGAATAAAGAGAGTTTTGTTTGGGTACAGCATGGGTAGACAGCTGTGCTTTCAAGGAGACTGAGATTTTTGAAAGGGCTTGGGGGGAGCAAGTATCCAAATTTCTAATGATATTATTTTTCTGTCATGTTTTACTGATGATAAACTGCATCTAAATATTTTTTTGCTTGTTCTAAATTAACTCATTGATCATCATACCCTATTTTTCATTGACCTTATGTATTCACCCTAAGTTTAACATCAATCTCAATACTGCTATGTGAGCTGAGGTTTCACTTAATGGTTTTGATGTGCTACACCTATTTGGGAGAATTATATTTTGCTGGTATAAACCCATTCTGGAATAATATATTTGCAGCAGTGCTGAGTTGAAGTAGTATAACCACTCAAGTGTTTAAACATGACTTTTTTCCCCAGCCACAAAGCAGCCAGGCAGGCACCAACTGAAATGTTGCCCCTTAAATTTTATATCTGTGTGATTCTCTTAGAAACAGCCAAATGTAGAGAGTTGGAGTGAGTGCTGGCTGCTGGAGAAATAGTTCTTTGCATAGAGAAGACCAATGGAAACAGTGTACGGAAAAGGTTGTTTGCATTTTGAGGTTGAAACAGACTGGTTTATGATCTGAGATGGTGAAATGGAACAACTGATGTTTGTTCCCTTTCACCACATATAAGAAGTGAAGCCCATCTGTTTGAAAATACCCCATAGCATTTGATCTGCTGCTATTTAGGAGTTTTTTGAGCATGTTTTGTAGTTATTGCTGGTAAGTACCCTTGTTAGGTCCTATGTAAGTAGATCATTTTGGGGGAAAACCACAATAAATATGTTGTAGGAGACAGAATTAAAAGAGAACAAGGCTATCCAAAAGAAATTGGGGTTTGTTTTGCTGATGGTATCTCATTGCAGTTTTTTTCTGTTCTTCTCCCTGTACAGCACAGCAAGAGCTCCCAGTGGTGTCAGGAACACTTTCTGAACTACAAAGGGCTTGTCAGAGCTTCTGTTGTAAGAGAGCAGCTGAAAAAGCTTCTTGTCCGCTTTAAAGTGCCAAAGAAGTCCAGTGAAGGTGAATTCTTTTTTTTAACCCATTGTCCAATACATATTGAAGGTAGTTTCAAATTTGCCAGTCTGCTTTCTGCTTTTCTTGTAACCTTTGAAGTATTTTCTCTGTGGCCTAAAAACAGTTGTTAATTAAACACAGATTTTTTTCCCCTAAAAATGGCTGCAGAAGAGCATTTTAGCATATTTGTACAGTTAAAATTTAGCCGAATCTTCATGAGCTAAGTTTTCCAGCAAGAGATTATAACCACTGATTATATTTTTGATGACCAGATTTACCAAAAAGAGTCATAAATAGGTCACCCTGTTCCCTCTTTGACTTTTCAAAAAGCCATTTTCTATGTCCAAAATGATGTTCAGTCGTTGGGATCTGATTTCCAGCTGTGCTGTGTGTGCACAGGTGCCTTGACTAGTTCTCAGCACTTGTCTCTACCTCCTCTGAAAAGCCAAACTTCAATACTCAGCACTCACACGGGGTTGTAAAGACTGTGAAACTCTCTGCATGGAGACACCAGTGGCAACAGTGGGTTTTTAGGCAGTAGTTTTTGGTTTGCTGGGAAATTGAAGTCAAAAGAGATTGCAGGGTTTGTCTTCCTTCACACCTTTGCTATCAAAGTCTGATACACTGTGAAAAGTTGTTCGGGATGATTAAGTGCAATTTTAGGGATTTTTGCCATTCCATTGGTACATTTTACAGAAAAATTCTTCTCTTCAGGTGATCCAGATCCCGTTTTGAGATGTATAGTTTCTGGATTCTTTGCTAATGCAGCTAAATTCCACTCGACTGGAGCTTACAGGTAACTATATATAGTTTCAGGACAACTGTTGCTTAGTTGGAAAGCCCCTGTAATAAATAAATCTAAATTTAATCACCAAAGAAGTGCTTCTCTAGCCACTTGGAATTAGAAACATGTGGCAATTGATTTACTAAACATTTGAAGTTTTGTATTTGCAAACTGCTTCAATGTTTATCTCGTCTCTTTGGCAAATATTACTGAAGTTATTAATAGTGGGAAGCTGTTACTAGTAGTAATTAGCTCGTGTTAATTTAAGGAAGTGAAGTGATAGTGCAACAGGGAATAAAAGCCTGAAATGCTACTTTTTCATTTAATGTAGGTAGAACTCTTTTAGGACATTGAATTATCAATTGCTCCCTTGGCCTGGATTTAACCCTGGTTTCATCTGTTCATTAAATGCAAATATTGTTCATTTACTCCAACTCTTTCCTTCTTGCTTTTATTAACATTCTTACTGGGGAAATGTTAATCAATAGAAGCACAGGCTGAAATAGTATTTTGCTTTCAAGGACAATCCGTGATGACCACGAGCTTCATATCCACCCCACCTCAGTGCTGTATGCAGAGAAACCTCCACGCTGGTGAGTCAAAGCTGCTGGGATTTCCTTTGCAGCATTTTGGAAGCAATATCCAAATAAATCAGGGGAATACAGTGACATTTAACTGTCAAACAACCATGCAGAGCTTGGAAAGCAGAGCCAGGTGACCCTTGTTTAGTGGGCACCATATCTTGCATTGCAGATTGTTCTCCAAGTAGTCTCTGTACCTAGACAGGACTAGGGTTAATTTACTTTTATTAAGCCTGTTAAGGAAATATCCTGTCAAACAGGTGCTGCAGTATTTGCAAATGGCTTGCTAGGAAAGGGCTTAGGCATAAAATGCATGATGGGAAAAGGTATAGCTGTCCAGCAGATTGAGGAAAGAAATGGTTATACTTTCCCATCAGCTGGGATATTATTCCATTTGCAACCCAAAGATGCCCAGATAACAAACAGAAGTGTATTCCTAACTCTCAGGTCAGAATGATCAACCTGAAATATTTGGGCTGTTGTCCTTCATTGCCTATTGCTGAGGCTTTGAAGGATAAACTTGGCCCAGTGTTATGGCTCATGGCATCCTGTAAGACAGGAGTTTAACTTTAGTCAACAGCCTAAACTGCTGTGCTAGTGCAGCCATCCTCTACTGAGAGCTTCAGTTATCTCTTACAGGTGGATAGAAAATGTGTTCCCATTCTGGTTTGTTTTCCTCAGGTTTCTCTTTGGTTGTATTAGTTGGCATATCTCA
This sequence comes from Campylorhamphus procurvoides, assembly GCA_013396655.1. NCBI lineage: Eukaryota > Metazoa > Chordata > Aves > Passeriformes > Dendrocolaptidae > Campylorhamphus > Campylorhamphus procurvoides. The sequence continues at coordinate 251,178 of WBMV01003404.1, forward strand.
TGTTGCATTTGGCAAAGAGAATTTTGGACTCCTCTTTGCTTTTTGAGTAAAATACCAATTAATGAGAGCCACAAACCTCGTGTTTGCAGCTCTGCTGTGTGTAGAAGGCAGACAGTGACTGATGGCTTTGGTGACTGACCCTTCAGCATGGGGGGTTTGTGCTTCCCTGGGGAAAAGGGCTCTCCCTACTGAAAGGTGTCCCCAGAAATCAGTTTCCCATGCTGGCAACCTGTTCCTGCTGGCAGCAGGGATGAGCCCACAGGGTTGGCTGTTTCTGTATCCCTGCCAGGAGATGTGCTGGCAGGAGTTAAAGCTGATTTCTTCCTCTAGGGCTTATCTGGCTTGTCTAGGGCAGACTGGCGCCAGGGATACTCATGCTGGGATTCATGCCCTGCTTGTTGTGGGTCCAGGGTTTTGGTGCTTTTGACATCTTTCCTTATGATACCACAGAATAACTAATATTCTTTCTTCCAAAACATCAGTTGTTAGTTCTCTTTGGCCCTTATATACCTTGTATCCATATGTCCCAGTAATATGTGAAGGTGTTTTCATGGCAATCTAAAGCTGTCTTAATGTAAAGCACTCTGACCTTGGGGGGGAAAGAGGTGAGAGGCTGAGTTAAACTTAAAGACCCTCTTGTCAGTCTGTAAGTGCCACCTCTGGCAGTGTGTACATGAAACTGCCTAAATATGCTCTTAATCATCTCTCCCTCACTGCTTTACAGCAACCACTATTTATTTTTATCTCCTTCCTCTTAGGGTGGTGTACAATGAAGTCATACAGACTGCCAAGTATTACATGAGAGATGTGACTGCAGTTGAATCTGCTTGGCTCCTGGAACTGGCACCTCACTTTTACCAGCAAGGAACGGTACGGAATCGGCATAAAGGCCAAACGGTACCATTGCTGCAGCAGCAGCTCTTGTGTCTGAACTTTTCAAGGGCTTATGGTTTGTGGTTGGCTATTTCATGGGACAAAAATTAAGTGGCTTTTTGTTCATTGTAGTGATTTTAATGTAAAGGAGGAGGATAATAAGGTGATGCATGAAAGGTTTTTCCCTGTTATCCAGCCAGCATGCAGGATCTCAGAGATGCAAAGTGGTTCATTTCCTCTCTGGTATATGAAGCCTTCAACCATTTTACACCTGAATTATAAGCAGTGAACTTGGTGATGAGCCAGTGTTGTATCAAATCTGTTCCTGAAATAATTAGCCCTTTGATTCACAAGCCATACACAACACAACATCCCACACTGATATGACCTCTCCACAGGCTGAAGTCTGGGATGAGGTTTTCCTTTAGGTAGGTGGTGTTGGGGAATGGGACTCGAGGGTTTGTTCAGACAAAACTTGAATTGCTTTTTGTAAGTGAAGAAGACTTGTCTTAGTTCACTGCCTGCCTGAGAGAACAGGTTCTCCAGGTAATGGTGCTACTGTGTAGATATTCTGTGTAATTTCATCAGAACCTAATTTTTACCATAATATTCTTTTGATTTGGTAGATGTGAACTTAGTTTGCAGTAAGACCTAATCATTGCTTTCAGCCTAAAGTGAATGGAAGCTCTGGAGGATGGTGCTGGTTTTGAACAAATTTGTCTTTTCCAGTTTGGTCCATTATCCTTATCAGCCAAAAGGCTTGGGTGTCCTTATAAAATGTTCAAAAATTAGAAATATCTCTGTTGTGTTAAGCTTTGAATCATACATGTAAATTTTGATTAAGCAAGCCATTGCAAACCACACAGATTTATGTTGATTTTTAGACATTCAGACTCTTTTTCTACTGAAGGATACATCTTTGTGCTAGGAAGCAATTCCTCAGATATGAGAGGTTTTATTCCTATATCAAGTTAAAACCAAATAACCAATGAACGGGATTCTGTGTTAAAAGAATACAGCCTTATCTTGTTCTCAGTCAATTATTCCTTATTCCAAATTTTGCAGAATTGCCTTCATGTTTTCATTCCACATTTTTGTAGATCTTTAAAAGCACAGAGATTCAAAGGTCCAGTGTAAATGCAGGGCTGATACAGTAGTTAAAGTCTTGTCCTTCCTGTAAGTGCTTCTGGTGTTTGTGCAGATCTGTTGTTGGGAGACATCTGTCTCTCTGTGCATTTTCACACTTGGCAACTTGCTCCAGAGGGAAGTTGTCCCTGTGCCTGCAGTTAGTGCACAAGTGCTGGAGGATGATATTTTATACCAAGGCAGAATATCACTTTGGGGTAGATGTGGATTTTTATTTCATAGCTTTATTTTACCTGTATCTCCAATAAGCAGAGCTTGGGAAGGGATCTTTGGGTAGGAATTTATTTAATTTGGGGTTAAGGACTGAAAGCATGCTAATGGATTTTTTTCTTTCTAATTGTGGGGTTCCTGCTAAGCAGATTTTCTGTTCTTTTCTTTTCTTGCAGCATCTTTCCTTGAAAGCAAAAAGGGCTAAAGTAGATGACCACTGACATGGCTTAAATCTTGTGACATCAGAAGCAGAACCTACCAGTGATTCCAAGCTGGCTCCAGTCCATTCAGCAGTCAGTTCATCAGCAATTTGATCTTCCATCAACTTCAATGTTTAAATGCCTGCCAGGATCTGTAGGGTTTATGCATGACCAGTACACTGTAAACCTACTTAGAGCTTGCATTGTGGACATTTTATTCTTTGCCTACTCGACCACTGTTGTTAATCTGGGCATGTTGCTCCTTTTAAATAGGTAGAAAAACAGTTTAAAAAGTAAGAGGACATACAGGACCACAAAAAACCCTGAAACCTTCAAGAAAGAGGCAGATTTCCTGGAGTGGTACGACTGCCTTATGAGTGTGGGGAATAGGGTCCCCTGCCTCCTGTTACCTAGAGCACTGTGACCAACCTGAGCCTGGCTCCTGCCAGCAGGAGCTCAGGGCAATGAACTACCCCTTGAGATGCAAGGTGCTGCCATGGAAACATTGGGCTCATGTTGGACCATCCCAAACTGGTGCAGCTTGTGCTCCCAAGCAGTAAAAGTCTCCTGGCAGAGGCTGAGCTGGCCCTGCTCCCTCTGCTGAGCCATCCTTCTGTGGGCAGCTTCGTGCTGCCACGTCGTGTTCCTGGACATGAGAGTTGCTCTTTGGGGAGGAGGAGCTCAGTGTGGTTAAGAAGGATTCCTTTTTTGCTCAGTCAGGGGATTAAACACATACATTCCCAAACAATCAAGTTCACAGATGGGGCTTTACTCTTTCGGTTTTTTTTCCTACAGGAGAAAAAAATGTTATCCTCTCACTGCTTGGAAATACCAAAAATACTAAAATTCATTTTAGTCTCAGTAAGAAAGGAAATGTTTTTTACTTTCCTATAAGGAACACAGTCCTATATATATAATGAATCTATTCTTTACTGCTTGGGAGTCATTTTCCTATGTTACTGAAGAGAAGGATGCTCTGAACAGTTGCTGCTTTAATCAGGATTCCATGGCTATTTTTCAGTAAGAAACTGTGCTTTTTGTGTTTTAACAAAATAGCTTGGATACATGTATGTATTTCTTTCTGCTTTCCATTTTTACCTATTGATATTTATTTCAGAAAAACATTGTTTGGAAATTTTATTTTTGTAAGGCAGCTGATTTGATGAATGTTTTTTTGGCATAGTAACTATTTTATTTTCCTTTCTTTTTTTAAAGGAAAGGGTGTAAATAGGCAAAACCTACATAGAACAAATGCCTTCCTCATCACAGGACTGCCTTGAAAACTTTCTTGAGCTTCTTTACCTTCTCTTTTCCAAACACCTGCAGGGAGAACATGTTGTGCCATGTGCACTGTGTATCTCTTCAGTGTCCTGACTGCCAGCACAAACAGATGTACCAGTCTCCAGGAATGGCACCAGCAGCATGAAAACTGTGTCACCTTCCTCCCTGTTGTCCTTGTGCCCCTCACCTTTGTATGAACATCTCAGAGTGGAAGCTCTTTGGGGCAGGGACTGTCTCCCAGCCAGAGCTGAGAGCAGTGTTGGCACTAACTAAAAAGATTCAATTTGCAGGTTTTTTTCTCTTAAAGGACGGGAGAAAGAACTGAATATGAAGACTTGTAAAATGTCTGTGTTTCTCTGTCCTCTGGAAGTAATTCTTAAGAAAAATAAAACCATTGAATCGAGGCACTTTGAGAATGTATCACTTCAGTGTGTTTGTACCAGGCTGTGCTGTCAGTGGGTGGCTCCTGCATTTGCCAGCTCTGAGAATTTTGGGTGGTTCTGGAGACCTCTCTTCCCCAGATGTTCTTTTACAGCTGCAAAATTGTCTCCAGGACTGGTTGTGACTCCTGCTGAGTTCAGGTCCCAGGGATGTACAAGCTTTGCCACATGGTACAAGCAGTTTTACTTCTGTGAGTGCAGTAGGTATTTGTAAACAAAAAAGAAAATTAAATCTTGTCTTTTTAGCAGTTTTGCAAACTATTGAGGCATCACCAGCCACAGAATATACAGAATTTATACTAGAGATACAGGCTAAGAATAAGTGTTTTTAGGATCCAGATTAGGGTCACCTTTACAGAGAAAGTCCTGCTTGCTTCAGAGATATGGAACCCTTTGAAGGTGTTTGAAGACAGAGACTCAAAACTGAAAATCTCTTTGCTTTGTAAAGCTTTGGCCTGCAGCTCTGCTAGGTTTGTACAGAGCTTTATGCTTTCAATAACTTTGATTAAGGACATGGGTTACTGCCTTGTTGTTGGCTCTTTGCTGCTTAAACAGTCTGTTGTGGGGGAGGTCGGAGTCATTTGAAGATGATTGTCAGTAGTTTATGAAACATTTAAGGATTTTAACCCTGACTTTTAGAGAATGAGGTTAAAATATTAGTCTGTTGAATCAAAATACCGCTTGAAATAGAAGTCATTCCACCGCTGGCAAGGAGACAGTTTTTTTAATAAGTAAATTAACAATCCATTGATGTCAAATGACTGGGGGGAAAAAAAGAAGGTACACTCCTCAAGCCCATCAGAAAATGCTGTCAGTGTTTCTATTCATGACTTCAGTATTGTCAGCTCTAGAATATGCTAAAGCTAAGCTGGAATGAAGATTCAACCAAGACAGTATCAGTTGAAATATTTCATCTTGTAGATTAAAAGTAATTTTGATAAACTGATGGGAAAATAGTCACACTCTTTCTGGTTAATCTGAAGAAAGAGAAAAATAATTAAAAGACTAAAATGAAAAGGGACAAAAAGAAGGGAGAGGTAACTGCCATCACTTCTCTGTGCTTTGGGATGACAGGATGTGTGATGAGCCAGGCACACAGCAGTGCTTTCTGAAGGTACATCAAGGTGATGTGATTTGACCCATTTTTCAGGTGAGTTAAGGTTATTTATGTGCTACAATAAGCACATTACAGGCAGGCACCAGGAAAAAATGGTGGGGAAAAGAGGTAAGTCAGGTAAGAGGTGCCTTTATCATAACCAAAATGGTTTGCCAGGGTGAGATATCTGTGGGACTCATTCTAGACCTGGTGGGTCAGAGCAATTCTGGCTCGTGGACAAGTGCAAGTAGTGAAAAGTTTCTTGTTCCAGCAAAACTTCCTCATACCCAGTTTTTGGCTTAAAACTGACTGCATTTTGAGGAAGGTGCCAGTAGATGGCAGGCACTGGTTTCAAGTAGTAACCTGGGGGGGAAAAATTCTTTAAAAAGTTTTTCTTATTTTTCAGTTTTAACATTAAATTAGTGATAAGTGGGCTGAGAAAGGGTAAAGGAAAAAGCTATCAGTGGCAGTATTTGAAGTGCAGAAATTAGTGAAAGCCCTGAGGTCTGTGTATTTGTTTAAATGCAAACAAAATGCCCCTTAAAAAACCCCCCAAATTCCCAACCAATAAATTCTGTAGCAGTTCTTTCTCTTACACAGACTCGTAAAAAATGGCAGTTTGTCCACTCTTCGTATCCACTACAAAGGCATTTCTGAGCTGTGTTGGATTCCAGCCACTATTGTAATAAACAAAACTAATAGTTTAGGGCAAAAAATAATCCTGTTGTGTTTGTGGCAGCATGGAAGATGTGATTCCTCTCAGAGGACCCAGAAATATCTGCCTGCTCCATTCCAAAACTGGCTTTTGCAGGACTGTGAGGTGCAGGGGTAATATTTGGCTGCATTGCCAATTCTGGGAGATCAAAACTTGCTTGGAAAAAAATCGCCTTTTCCTCCTTTCCAGAATAATAATTGGAATTTAAAGTAAATAAATACATTTGATTTGTCTTTCAGCTTTATCTGAATTCTCCTTAACAGTTCCTGGAGTGCACAGGTACACCATGTGAGGAATTCCCTCTGATTGCCAGTGATGCTGTGGGATAGGAGGTGGTTGCAGCTCTGCATTCCACCCTCTCACCCAACCCGAGGTTGCTCCCTGTGCTCTCCTTCTCCCCAGGGAGAGAGAGGAGGGGGAAATGGCTTAGATGGAAGAGCTTTGCAGGTGGAAGAAGTCAGAGGAGGATGTTTCTTATCCCTGGATAGACAGGAGTCCTGCTGTGCTTGTGCAGGTTCTGCCTGCAAGGCTCCCTTCAAGGTCAACCCACCAGACCCCTGTAGACTTCCATTCGGAGCTACTTTGCTTGGAAAAGTCAAAACTTACAGAAGAAAGGGTAGGACAGAGAGAAGAAATATCCCAACAGCTTCTTGGCTCCCTTCAGGCCAAGAAATAGGTTGTTTATTGCAGATGCCTGTTGGCAGAAAGAGAACCCTGTCAGACAGGGAATGTTTTGATGCCAGGAAACATCTTCCCTGAGCCAGGTTTTGTGGAACTCCCGCAGTTTGGTGAGATACCAGGGGTTTGTAAGAGACCCAAGCACAACAACCCTGCTGCTGTGAGGGCAGGGAAGGGACCCTTTGGATGTGCTGGGATCTGGAAGAGCCAGGATCGTGTCCAGCCCTGCCCTGGCCATGCTGCTGTGCTGGTACAGGCTGGGGCAGTGCTGGGGGGGCTGAGCACAGAGCTGCTCTGGCATGGGAATACAGGCTGGGACAGTGGAATAGGCAGGGCCATTGGGAGCTGGCAGACCAGGCAGGACACCAGAAAGGCTCTTTGCAGCTCCCTGGGGATGCTGAGCAGCCTGGCCCATGGAAAGGGGTGTGTGTCTGTGTCAGAACTCCATCAGAGCTGAGCAAGTGCCTCTCAAAACCTCTGGTGCCTTAGAATTTGCAGCTGATGCAGATTTAACCCTTTGCATTGCACTGGTGGCAGAGCAGTGTTACAGCATGAGGAGTTGATCAGAGAAGCTTTGAAGCCTCTTGGTTTAGAGAGAGAAGCAGAAAGGACTTCATCCTGCAGCTGTGTGTGTGGGACCTGCTGCACTGGAGCATTTCCAGAGCTGATCATTCCTGTTACAAAACCTGCCTTCACAGCTTGCCAGCCTGAGCACCCAGAGGACAGGGAGCCAGGCCAGGGTCTGGACACAGGATCTGGTTTCCAGGGCTCAGCACACCGTGATGGAGCCAGTGATGATGACTTGTGTGTGTGCCTCCTGTTTGCAGCAGGACACATCCCTCCTGCTGGGCTGAGAACAACCAGGCTGTCACTCCCCCTTCTTTTGGACAAGGGTGCCCCCATGGTGATGTTTGTCTGGTGTCCATGTCCCTCAGCCCTGAGAGCAGGGATGAGCTGCATGATTTTCCATGCAGCTGGGAAGGCTCACAGTATGTTCTGGTTCTCATCTTGTCAACAAAAATATACAGGAAAGAAGCTAATTTTAAGTGGATTCAATAAATGGCAAATGGCACCACTCAAACCTCGTGGGAACCCCTGTTCCAAAAGTCCCCACTGGTGCCATTCTGTGAGCAGGACTGGTGGCACAGGGTTGGTAAGAGCAGCTGTTCTTCTGGACCTGCTCTATGTCCTCCTGCTGTTCTCCATCCAAAAGCTTTTTACAGACACCCTGAATTTTTGTCCCTTTGTCACAAAATCCTCCTGAGTCTCTTTAAGGGCTGTCTTGTCAGTGGGAGGAGCAGAATACAGAGGGAAGATGTATTGTAGAAGGAGATCCCAGGGACTAGGAAAGCTGAAATATATGGGAACCCACTACTCAGTCACTTGAGTGAAATTCCCATTAGGGTTTGGAAACTTTCCAGGAGTCCTTGTACCTAAGCAAGCAATAATTTCTGGCAAGACAGGTGTTTTAGGCTTTGCCAGAATTCCTGTATCAGGTGCTGTGGAGGAGAGTTGAGCTGAGCCTGACAGAGCTGTGATCTGGGCAGAGCCACACTGATGGCACCTGGCAGAGCCATGGGGACAGGCTCAGTGCCCATCACCATCACAGCTCTTCCCAAGGTGGGTTCTCCAGGGAAAAACACTTTCAAGCAGTCCAGAGGTACCACAGCCCACTGTGGAGGGGGCTGCTCTGTGTATTTTTACATAAGTTAGAAGATAAACATTGTGTATCCTCCTCCTTCCTCCAGAATTTTTTTCTGGACTGATTTTTTGGTTGGAGACAGAAAGAACTGGAACATCTGAATTTGCTGTTGACTTTGTCTCTCTCTTTGTAAATCCACTTGTAGCTCATTTTACTGAAGTGTAAATATGGGTGAAATTTAATCTCCTCCATCAGGGGGAGACTGCAATGTCTGTCAGATTTATTGACACCCACAAACACGATGCTTTCTGGAAGGCAAAAATGGTTCTGGCAAGTGGGTTTGCGTGTTTGGAGTTTTCTTGCCAAAGCTGGCTGAAACGGTTTGAGAGAAAACTTCTCTCTAAAACTGGAAGGAGCAGATTGCTGACATCTGATGTTTCTCAGTGCTGACTGATCTTTAAATGCTGTGCTTGATTTCAGTTGCACTTTTTTCCTCGCTTCGATCTCTCTGTTAAATTTTGGGGACTATTTATGTCACTTGTCTCTGTGTAACTCCTCCTTTGTGGTCACTGGAGGAGAGGCTGGAGGGAGGGTGAGTCTTCCTTCTCCCCCTTCTTCTGCCATGGCTGAGTGGCAGAAACCTGTTTGCCACACACATCTCCTCCCTGTGCTTTTCCACTGCAGAAAGATGCAGATCTGCAAGGGAGGCTTGTTTCCCCCCTTTTTCTATTCAAAAGGAGTGAAAGAAGCAGGGTGGAACTTCAAAACATGGATGAAACATTAGAATATTTCTTGGGGAAAAAAAAAAAGATAAAGACCTTTTATTGAAATATTTTCAGGGGGAAAAAATGTAAATTAAGGTTATATCCCTGTCTGCAAGTGGCCAGTTATTGAGGTTTGTCTCCCCAAACACACTCCCAACAGTCCAATGCATTGGGCTTTAGAAATAAAATAAAAATGCCCTTCTAGAGACTTCCAGCATTTCTCCTTTGCATCTGTGTGCCTGTGTTGTTTTGGCTGAAGGGTTGGTGTGGCACAATCGAGGTGGGAAGCACTGAGAAAGCTCCTGCTGTCTGCAAGAGCTGCTGTTAAAATCTTGGTGCTTACGTGATGCTGAATAGGTGATATGGAGCTCCTCAATGGAGCAACACGTGGGAAACACGTAATGAAAAATGGCTACTGGATCAAAATTAATGATTATAAGGAGCAGATTTTCTAGGCAGCATCTTGTCTGAGTAGCCAGGATGGTTCAGTGGTTTGGAAACTCTTTTAACATCTTTGAAGATTAAATCCCTCCATCACTGTAGTGTAAACTTGCATTACTTATTTACAGCTACCTGCATGAAAGGGCTCTGGGTGTGAGTCAGGGACTGCCAGGGCTGACTTTTGGACATCTGACTCCTGCAGGGGACACCACAGCCTTGTGTAGGTGTTTAATCCTCCCTGCATGCAAAGGAACTGTTGATGCCAAAGGATAAGGTGCATAGCATTCAGTTTGCTTGGTAGGGAGCTGAGATACCTGAGATAGGCAGGGAAAAGGGGGTCTGAGGGGTAGTCCTGGTGGGAGCTCGGCAATCTGGGGGGCTGTGAAAACTCTCATGGGACTGAGTTTCTAAAAGCCTCCCTTCAGGTGATGTAGCCACGTGTGACCCAGTTCCAAACCTGGAGACCCAGAACTCAGACACCAGTGGGTCCTGATGGCCAGCAGTGATTTGGGGGGGCAGGAGTTCCTTGCCCCTCTGAGGGAGATGGACAGTCACAACCATTTCACTGGCCTTTGCTAGCAAGTGTGGGAAGAACTGTCAGGAGGGTGAGTTCCTGCACCAAAATGCTGCAAAACAGTTAAAATTCCAACTACAGGAGACAGAAAAGAAGTAATTTCCCACTCTGTTGGCTCAGTTGTATTCACTGAGGAGACTGTATGGGACACCTAAATCCTCTTCAGTCACAGCTGGTGACACTGAGCACCTCCAAGAGAGAGGCTGAGGGTGCAAAGGGGGGCACTCTGCACCCCCTGAGTACAGACCAGCTCCCCTGTGGGAAAGGGATCAGCATCCCATCGCCCTGGGGGGAAGATCTGCAGCTCTGCAGAAGCGGCTCCCGGGGAGCAGAGAGCCCCAAATCCTTGTACAAGTGCTCTTCGTGCTGGTGTGAGAGGGATATTGGACAAAACACCTCGCTGGGGGTTTGGGAGGTGGCAGGAGCTGGGACTGGAGGGCTCAGCCCCATGAGCTGCCCCAGCCCCAGAGCCAGGGGTGTCCAGCACAGGCACTGGGCTGATGGTGAAGGCTGGGGAGCTGCGATGCTGATGGCAGGGACAGCGGAGACAGCGGGGACAGCAGGGACAGCGGGGCTCGGACGCACTCAAGTAACAAATTGAACAGTGAATATCTTAAGATGACTTTGGTTTATTGTCCAGATCAGGTCAGCGGAAAAAATATTGGGAGACTGAACAAAGAGACAGGCTGCTTTAGCAGATAAATGGACTGATCATTTCGTATTGAGGAACAATCTCTAAAACATAGTTTACTGCGCAGCTGAGGGCTGAAGCATTTGCTGATGCCAAGAGCTCCCTCTCTGACCCTCGGCACGCGTGGAATTAAACGGCGCGCTGCTTTTTGATGGTTAAACTCCCCGAAGAAGACACTCCATTTGTTACCAGGGCTCTGATGAAGCAAAGTGTGGTTTATATGTACAAGGCCGGCCTTCAACTCATCTCAGAATGAATGGAGAGGTAAAATTGAATTTTACACTCCCGCTGCTATGATTAATGTGCGGGCTCCGGGATGCTGTGGCCGGCCGCAGGAGGGCAATGCAGGCTCGCTCTGCGGGAATCTCTCGCCTCCCCTTCTGCACCGGGATGCTGGCAGAGGGCAGGCTGCAGAAATGAATGGCTGGGGGAAGAACGAACCCGTCCCAGCAATAAATTCCCTGTGTATCCGCCCCAGCGCAGCCCTCCGACGGGAGGATGCACCTGCCAAAGGGATGAACTTGTTGGGTGAATAAAAGAGCACGTGTAGATTAAATCAGAGGGTCTAATGGCAGGGACTGAGAGGGCTGAGGAGAGGGAAACCAGGGAAAGCTGCTGGAGGGAGGTGCTCGGGTTTGACGGGGATGTGCAGGGATGGAGAGCTTTAGGTGGCCCTTCATCGTCCAGGATGCCTCAGAAGAAGGCACAGTAAGACCCCAGGGGTTTGAAAGCTTCTCCCAGGCAGGAGGGACAAGCTACCCAGCAGCTCTAGGTCTCTGTATTGTCCTCACCCACTTCAGGAGCAAAAGAGTTGGTGAGACCTGTCCATACCTTCCTTTGGGTCTGAGTGGCTTCAGCAGGAGGGGATTGGGAGGGCAGGATTTACAGAGCATCCTTGTCCTGAGGAGAGCTGATCCCTGCAGCACTTGCCATTCCACTCTTCTCCCACTGCCCAAGACTCTGGTTTTCCTACTGGGCAGAGAATTTCTTGCCTGGCTGCTTTTCCACTCAAATAAGCTCCTGTGAAACCCTTCACTGATAAGAATTGTTCCCTGGCCTTCCTGCATGTTCTGGGCAGTGGTCCTGCTTCACATATAGCGTGGTGATGATCTCCTTCACCTCGATCCCCCAGCATCCCTAGGGCCCAGTGGGATGGTCTGCAAATCAATCCTCCCTTCTGGTCAGTCCCCACATGTGGGGGATGATCCAGCTCCTCTCAGCTGTTAAAGGGTGATGTGTTTATTGAAAATGAGCATTTCAAAAGGATGTGAATCCTGATTTCAATGAGGAGAATGCTGGGCTAAGTACTGCAGAGGGTTATTCTGTTAATGCAGGCAGTGGAATGGTTTCCTTAGGATTTCCTGTACTGTTTGCCTACAAATGGAGCAATTCAAGCCAGTGTTGTGCAATAAAAGTAGAACAAGGTAAGCAATTGCCTTTCACCAGCTCTGCACTCTTGAGCTCAGGACTTCTAAGGGCTGAAGATCAGAGCTGATAACACGAAAACAACCTGGAAATCTGCTAGATCTGATCTGCTAAAGTCAATGGACTCCCACCTATGTGACTGAAAATAGAACAGTGTAAATAATTGATTCTTTAATTTTCTGCTTTCTTGATAAGCTGAAATTTTACATGCTGAGTATCAGGTGAGACATCTTTCCCTTTGTAATTTCCTGTTGGAATGCAAAGTCAGAAATACTGGTTTAGACAACCAATTGTTTCTTGCTCCAAATCCAGGCTAGCATGAGAGGTGAGGGCTGAGGGTCCCTCTTACCTGCCCACATCGTTCCTGGGGTAAATCTGAGCCCTCCATCCCGGGCTGGGTGGTGGGACTGGTGGGGACAGGTGGCTTTCAAACATCTACTTCAGCTTAGCACCTCTCCCCCTGCCATCCCCTCAGGCACCCGCTGACAAACAATAAACGGCTGAAGGATAACAATGAGTCAGGTGGAAAAAAAGGAAATTGTTTTTTTGACAATCCGCTGTTGGGCGGGAGGAGGCGAAAGACCCGGTAAGAATGAAGAGCCTGGGAGAGAGGGGATAAGTTAACATTAAATGGGCATGTGGTGACAGGGAGGGAAATGGTGGGACAGCTGGAAATGCAGCAGGAGTTGGGAGAAAATCGATACGAGATAAGCGTTCCAGGGGTAGTGCTGTTCATCAGGTGACAAAGTTAAAGGCAGCGAGACACTAAAAGTGAGAAAATATCACTGACCCCCTGCAGTATTGATCAAACAGCTGAGACACTCAAGGCCAAAGTCACTAATAAAGTGAGACGTATCAGCAAGGAGCCCATGAGAGCAGATGAGTTGGCTTCCGAAGGTCTTGAAAATAAAAATAAAACATATCTGCAAAAGTTCTTGTTAACCATCTTCTTTGTCTTGTTAAGTGCAAAGGAGACAAAGCAGCTTTGTTGGGAGGCACAGCCGGGGAGTGGAGAGGCCTGAAGATTTGCTGTGTTATTAAAAGGGGGGTTGAAAACAGTGGATTTTGTTGTGGAGAGGAAAGAGGAGCCTGCAATGCTGGGGAGGGACAGCAGTTCTGCCAGATGCTGCTGCCAGCTCTGCCAGGACACCTGCAGGAGCTGAGGGACCTTTGCTCGTAGCCCAAAGCTTAAGTGGCCACCTGGGCACCTGCAGTGGCACCTTTACACATCTGCCAGCAATGCCCCTCAAAGCACTGAGCCTTGAGTCAGTTTACATAGGGCAGATCAGGTGATTTTTGGTTCTTGGCTTCCTCTCATTCCAGGTGGCTGAGGGAGGCAGGTAATGAAAGGTCCCTGCCAGGACACAGACCTTTCAAGTGGGATCAATTATTCAATTAACAGAATTTTATTTCTTGCTTCCTCCCCCTTGAAATGCCTGCAGTTGTGCCTGGAGGATTTGTTGCTTTTTGAGACAGTTTCAGGTCACCTCGGTGTGTTGGTGTGAGCACAACTCACAGCTATCCTTGACCACCTCATGAACCAAAACTTCCCCCAGAAGTGGATGAGATGAGAGGGTGCCCCTGGACTCTTGTGTGTTGGGAACTGCTCCTGCTGATGGGCAGTTTGGGAGCAGAGGTCTGTGGGGCAGAGAAGAAGCCTTGCTTGGGGTGCAGACCCCTGGTCCAACTCTGAGACACTTCAAGAAGACATTTTATGGTGAGTGGACAGTGTTAAAAGAGAGAGGTAGGTGTTCCTCTGATTTCTGGCTTTTTATGCAGGGCATCCCAGATAGTTTGTCTGAAGGTATTGAGGAGTGCAGGTGAGAGCATGGCTGTCACACACCCCCTTCTGGACCTGAAGTCCATCCCATAACTGCTTTCCCCTGCCTGTAACCCCTCCCAAAGCTGAGCCACCCCCAGGTCTGCTGCTTTGCCTGGAGCCTTTCCCTCCTGAGAAACTCCCCTTCCTTCTGCCTGAAGCTGGTGGGCAGTGCCCTGGGGAGGCCAGGCCAGGCAGTGGGATAACAGATGATGTGCCAGCCCTGGAGCCCCTGTGAGTGCCCCCAGACCCACACTCATCCCTCCTGTTGGTTTGGTAACCGCCTGCAATGGAGAGGAAGGCACCATCCACAGCACCCTCCAGCTATTCATCCTTGTCTAATTATTGCTCCTTTTTGCATTTGCTTCCAGTGGGTGAGTAATGAAAGAGGGTTAGAGGCAAGGAAAGGTGCAGGGGGAAGAGAGCAGTGGTTTGTGGGATGGGGGTCTCATCTTGGAGAGGGGGACCTTCATCTTCCTGAGCTTCCAGGGGCAGCCCCGACTGCTGGTGTGTGACATTCACACTGGGATGCCTGAGTGGGTCTCAGCCTGTGGGGACTGGCAGGGCTTGGACTGTGGTGGTATTTAAGGTTGTCTTGGGCAATTCTTAAACATCTAGAATGAGGAAAGCTGAACAACACAAAGTCTGGCTCTACTTGTCTCACATGCATGAGTTACATTTAGAATATAGATGCCTCTATAAAAATTCCACAGAATTCCTCTCTTGCAATTCAGGAATTTTATCAGGGGCCACTTCTGGTCTGTGGAGCACATGCTTTTATGCATTTTTTCCTTTTTGTTTTTATTTTTCTACCTATTTTTTGCCAGCTGACTCTTGAGAGGAATATGAGCACAACCTCATATCATGCCCTAAGCTGTGATTACAGAGAATTTCATGCTCATTTTGCTCTCTGTGGCTGGGGGAGGATTTGGGGCTGTTCTGGTAACTGAGGCTTCCACTGTTGATCAGAGTTGTGTGAGGCTTTTGCAAGACAGTCAAACACTTCTTACTCTTCTCCAGAGAGGGCAAAAAGTAAAAGCAGCAGGTGATGTGTTACTGTTCAGTGTGCTCTTGGTTTCTGTGACAAAACAGCATCTTCTTTCAGTGGAGAAACAATTTTATGTGAAGGAAGATGCTGGGTCTGGACTGAAAGTGAAGAGGTTCCTACCCCAGGGGAACACAACTTGCTGTTTCTACAGACAGTTGGGATCTCAAGCAGAAACTCTGGAGGGTGTTTGGAACCCAATACAGCCAAAGCACAGTGTGATCAAACACAGGTTTCCCACAGTTAAAACAAAACCTCTCAAACACCTTTCCTGCCTCCCCTCTCTTCTGGAGGTGTAACACCCTAATCTTTGAGAAGCCTTCAGGCCACCAAGGCACTGTGATGGGAATTTGCTTGGGTGATGTTGGGAAGCAGTTTTGTGCTTTGTCCTTTGACAGAACAGTTCAGAATTACTGTAATTCAGGGTGGGTAGGCATCAAATCAACATTTCTTTTCCCTGAGCAATCTGTTCTGCTGACTGCAAATGGCCTGGGAAACCAAAGCCATCCTTTCTTTTGGGGACAAGAAGAGTTTTGAAGCTCCAGAAGAGTAAAGGTCTATTGTTTCTTACAATTAAAAATCAGGATGCTCAGGCATAAGACCTGCTTGTGCTTGAATGTTTCCTGGTAAATGAATTGGAAGAGTGATGGCTGCATTTCCCAGCCATTCCAGCTCGTGGCTGAGCATCCCTGCCCTCCCCTTGCCCTGTGAGAGGCAGGTCCTGACTCACAGAACACCAAGGCCATGTGTAACCTGCCCCTTCAGCTACACCATCTGTGAAGGGAAGAAACAAAAGACCTGGGCCATAAAAGGCCCCAGCACAAGCCAGTCCGGGGGCATGGGGTGGTAACAGCCAATTATGAGGGTATTATAAAAGATGGCATTACAGCACTGGAAGTATTGATTGAACCTTTAGCCATACAGACACTGAAAGAGAGAGAAGGAATGAGTGTGGGATCAATATTTGCATCTTTAGACCTATTTATCTCTGGGTGATTTTTCCATTCCCCTTCCTGTTCGATATGGCATAATTTACCTTCATAAAGTGTTCAGCATCAGGGGTCCATTATCAGAGTAATCAGTTTTGATTAGTAGAGAAAGGGTACAAAATTGTTTAGCCTCTAGATAGAACTGTGAAGAGTGAGTAAACTATGCTTGACAGCACCTAATGCAGTTAGAATGTAGACTTAATTTGATTTCAATTCTTTATGGCTTTCCGTGATTTCAAGCATCTATTGGTTTGTTAGAAAAATATAATAGGAAATGGGCTGTGGCAGGTGGGAGGGGAGAGGGAGGAGAGAGATAATTTAAGTTTGCAGGATGCAATTTTCCTCAATATAAACATTCTAATGCAATTTGATGCCCGTTGTGTTTTGGTGTGCCGGGCAGGAGCTTTTATTTTGCAGATTTATTTTTAGCACTTTGGGGGCACACAGGGTGGTAACCCAAGCTGGGGGGGTGGATATTTATTCCCAGTGCCACGAGCTGACCCTCAGGAACTCTGACCTATAATATGGAGCTGGCAGTCAAGGCTCCTGCCTTTCCTTCCCAGCTCTTTGCTTGAACTGTGCTGCAGCCCTGGCATCCTCTAACCTGTGTTTGCTCCTTTTAAAAGAATCCTGTAAAATCCATTAATGGTGGCAGAGCTCTTGGAGATCCTCTAGTGAAGTGTATGTCCTGCTTTGAAGTCAGTCATTGATCAGGATGTGATTAATGGTGCTGAGCAGACCATCAGCGTCAGAAAAAAGCCAATTATGATTTTCCAAGGGGGATGACTTCACTCTGATCCTCAGGGCAACCAGCAGAACAGCAGCACTGTAGGCTGGGAAGTATAAGCTGTTTTCCCAAACTTCCCTAATTAGTTGGTTTCATCCTCAGTCCATCTCAGTCGTGCCTAAGGCACAAGTGTCCCAGATGGGCAGAGGGACACATTGTCATTTAGCAACGTGACTCAGTTTTTCCATCTCTGATTTAGCTTATTGATGGTTGGGGAAGAGCTGGGAATCTGCAGCCTGAGCTGCTCCTTTGGAACCCAGGATACTGATGCTCCAACTTAGATTAACCCCACCACAAACACCAGCAGGAACCTTTAAGGGCTTTGCTCAAGGTATGCCTTGCTGTTAAAATTTGTAAAATTAGCAAGTATTACAGTAATTAAATAGAATATTTCTGTGTATCAGTCGAGGGTGAGGAAGGGACCCCTGTACAGCAGTGCAGATTTGGGACCATGGAGGGGTCTGTATTTCTCTGAGCAGCCAAAACCAAGAGATGAGGCTGTACAGACACACCTTTGATACACTGAGATAAAAGGACTTCACCCTGCATTTTTCCATGTTAAATTCTGTAGGAACATCTCTTGTCTCCTGCTTGTTTTGTCACTCTGTCTTAATGAGACAAATTTAAGTGACACACTGTTTAAACACACAATGAGATGAGAGAAAAGCCTCCGTACTTGTGCAATGTATTTCTTCACCTACTGGCCAGAGCAACACTTTATTTTCAAATATAAACAAAATATTTTCAAGCAAAATATTGACAAAATATTTAAATAATATTATTTAAATATTTTGTCAATATTTTGCTTGAAAATATTTTGTTCTGCAAACGACAAGATGAAACTCCACTTATTTTATCTTCTCCTCCCCACCCTGAACTGATTGGCAGGATCTTTGGTTGAAACAATTACGAGACTAATACAAATTCACAAACGGGTTGATGCCACTCTGTGTTTATTATTTAAAAAAAAAAAAAGGAAAGGAAGGGCAAAAAATCCAAACAGTTTGTGTTTTTTTGCTTCCTTTTCTTTGCTTCTGTGCAAGGTCATTCCCCCAGGGCTCTGCCCTCACTGCTGATACAACGCTGCTCCTCTCAGTTTTTCCCTTTCATCTGGAGGTGCTTCCATAATCCCATAACTTGAGTGGGCTTGGCAGCTTCCAGCACCTCCCTGAACTCACAGTTCTCATCCTGCATCCAGACTTTGCTCAGATGCCACAGGGAGGGTCCTGAGCTGGTGGGATGTCCTGGGGCACCCCTAAAGCCTCACTGGTGGGCAGTGACATGCAGGGACCAGTGTCCATCCCATCAGAGTTTAGTCCTATAACACATCCCAAATGGGAACCCCACTCTTTAATAGGTGTGTTCCAATCCCTGCTGCCCCCTGCTCTCCTCTCACAGAGAACTGGCACGAGGGGTTCATTTCAGCCTGGTGTTAGATCAATGATCAGTTGTGGAGGGGTGAAAGATGAGGGGGCACAGGGGGCAGCTGGCAGGGCACCTGCAGCAGGAGCTACAGGAGGCACAGGCTGCCAGGCTGGCTCATCTGTTTGATGGGAGTGTAAAATTGATGATAAAGCCAGAGTGTGCCAACTCCCACTGCATTTAAGTGAAGCTTTCAAACCCTCCTCAGATACCCATCTTCCTCTCAATCCTCCCCATAATTTTTCCTCCTCTCTGTCTCTTTTTGTCTTCCACAAGAAGCTGAGAAGTTGGAAGAAAATCAAACAGAACTCTTGAAGTTGGCCAATAAAGCCCAACAAGGGACCAGCCTGGATTTTGTACCCCTAAAGCTGCCTGGAGCTCAAACCCTGTCGGCACAGAGCTTTTGATATCACATCTTGCCTCTTCCCATCCCTGTGAGAGTCCCTTGCCCTGGGGGAATTATCAATAACATTTTTACATGGCATATTTATCTTTTGAGCTTTATCTATAAAATTAGAGCTGGACGAATCCATTTGAGTAATAGGATCTCTAGTCACAGACCTTGTAGAATTTGGTTTATACCCTCTAGTGACCAGAGTTTTTAATGCCTTTTTATGCTTTGAAATGGAGACAGTGTTGCCTGTTTTTGTGCTTTTATTGAGTCCTGGGGTATTTGTGTTGGTGTTTATAATCCCAGCTCCTGGAGGCAAGTGACTGCACGGGAATCTTGGCTTTTGTTTTAAGCATTTCTAGTAATTGTGGTTTGTGAGAATGGCTTTAAAATGGGATCTGGCTCCACTGCAAAGACTCAGGAACTAGGAGGCAAATAAAAACTGAAGTTAAAAGAAGCACAACCCCTATTAATTTTTGAACTCCTTGTGCTTTTTTGGGGTGGGATGGAGAACTTATACTCACAATAAATGTTTATGTATATATGTATATATATATATATACACATCTATCTATCTGAAGGTGTTCACCTCTCTGTTTTTGGAAATTACTTTTCTTGGTGAATTTCTGTCCAGCTGGAAGTGCCTGTAGGAATTTCTGCTACTGGAATCGAGGAAAGGCACCTCAGGCTCTGAAGGAATGGGCAAGAAGTGCTGTGACCTTGAGTGGTTTGGTTATGGTGATGGTTGGATGATGATTGTGGCCAAAAAAGAACTGCCTGCCATTACCTGAAAAGTCTTAACTGTTCCCCTGCTGGTTTGGGGTTTTGTTGGTTTTCTTTAAGGCATGAAAATGGTATAAATTAATGTTGATGGCTCTGGTTTTTATAGTCAAGCCAAGCTGTCACGCTTTGTAAAGACAACCAGAGCCAGCTGAAGATTTGCTGTGTGGCAGAGTAACCTGCTCCAGTGTACATGCTCATGAAGACCATGGAATTGTGCAATTAATTGTTCACAGAAATTTCTCTGTGAGCTTTCTGTGTCCACAGGAGTGCTGCTGTCCTCTTTCACTTGGGGAGAAGGTCACAGTGCCTGCTGTCCTGCCTGTGTGCCCCTGAGCATCCCCACTGCCCCCAGCCCACGACAAGTCTGAGATGGCTGAGCATTGAGCCATCCCTTCCAAGCAGTGCATTAAAAGCAGCTTTTGATTCCTAAAGAGAAACAGCCTGAATCTGGGAGGTATTGCAGGAATGGGAGATTTCCCACCACCTTTTATCTGCTCAATAGCAGCTGGCCTTGCCCCACCATGGCCATGGGAGAGTTGTGTGGTGAGCATTAACTCTGCTATTGGAGATCTGTGTCAGTAACTTCAGCCCCTGTGTGGATGGGCCAGAAGCACTAAATATAAATTTCAGAGTGAATAAGAAGGATGTCTGTGACTGGTTTTCTGGTCCACAGCCCAGCAGAACTCTTAGGCACATGTGCAAGCTGAAGGAAGAGTGGAACATCTTTAGTGAATTTGTTTCAGCTGTGTTCACGCCTCCCTGTCAAGTACTTCCCATGACAATTTGGGCTATAAAATCCTGCTGGTATGAAAGCTTTTTCTTCTATAAAGTTTAAAGTTGTGTGTAGCAGCGTTCCACATCCCAAACTAATAGTTTGCATGTGTGAATTGAAGGATGAAGTTCCCAGTTTTTGAGCAAAGCCAATGTTTATTACGAGACACATCCAGTGTGTCACTTACCTGTTTCATCACAAAGCTGCCTCATATATTGTGGAATTGGGATCTGCAGAGTAGCAAGACTTGCTGCTGGAAAGAGGTTAAATTAGTAGTTAACAAGTTAAAGTAGTAGTAAACAAGTAGTTCGAATGTGACCAATGATTAGCTGATCAAAAAATATAATGAATATTTTTAACAAAGTTAGGTCATGGGAGGAGGGATGACTTGCTTATCTCAGTGTTCACATACATGTATTCCTGTCTTTTAGGAATTTCATCTCAAGTGTAAAAATTTAGATTTCCTTTCTTTAGAATGGGATAACTCAGATTTCTGGACATGAAAGGGATTTCTGATGAAGTCTAAGAGAATGGATCCAGTTTCATTTCCAGTTTAATATCAGTTGTGTTGGGGAAGGGTCACCACAACTTCTGCCTACCAGGCTTTAAGATCCATATATTTGGGACTACATGATTTAAAGAGGTAACATTTTTCAGCAGTTAAAATATATCAGCTGAGTAAACAAACCCAGACCCTCATGTATGAGTTCTCCTGCTTCCCAAAGTTCATTAGTGATAACAAGACTCTTGGCATTTGGATAATAAATCCACGAACTAAGGATTGTTAGGAGCAGGTCGAGGAGCTCAGATGGTGACATTAAGGGTGCAAATACAGTAACATTTGAAAAGAAACTTCTTGGAAGGGATAAGAGGAAGGAGGAAAGGGCAGCCAAGTGGGAGGGCACAGGGGGAATCTCATCATCACATCCCTCACATGCACCACACCCTGCTGGTGTCTGTGCCAGCCTTTGGAGCAGCCCAGTGAGGAGTGAACCTGGGATAGCAGGAGGTGAGGAATGGAATGTTCCCTGCCCCATCAGTTTGCCTGTTCTCATCAGTCACAGCAACCCACTCAGATGGCTCAGGGAGCCACTCGTGGCAGACAAGGCTCAGTGACTGCCTTGGGCATGTTCCCACTCGTTCCTTCCACCTTCTCGTGGCTCATTGCAGGGAGCTGCCTGTGTGCCTGCTGGACCTGTGGGGTCACATCTGTAATCCCAAAATATTTTGGGTTTTTGCTAAAACCCCTCAGAAAAGCAGTTATAGACTGTGAGATATTCTGGACCCCACTGAGGCAGGGGCTACTTGTGACTTTTAGGAATAAACTCCTTTTTTTCTCACTTTATTAATTACCAGCTCCTTCATCAGATATAGAAAGTGTATGTCTACTCTCTGTGCTGATCTGATAACACCTGGGTCTGCTTCAGCTTCTCCTGGGCCAGCAGAGCAAAAAAGTGCAGTTTTGAAGAAGCCTCTTTTGAAGGTATTTTTTGAGAGAAGGGAGAGAATCACACATGGGCTGAGCTGAGTGGGGGGACCCATCCTGCTGTCCCTGCCAGGGCTCCTTGCAGGTCCCTGCTGGCTGTGGGTTTAAAGCCAGCTCTCCTGAATGGCTGAGAATGTGAAAATAACACTAAACTTTAATTTTTATTGTTCTGGGCTTTAATTTAAATTGTTCTGGAGAGCGACTGAGGTGCTAGCACAGACCAGCTCGTTTTCAGCCATGAGAAATAGTGAATTTGCCTATAAAATGCTCCAGATTCAAGATGCTTATCTCAGGCAAATGTTAATTGTTTGAATGCTTCATGTTCTGGTACAAGGTGCTTTATTGGGATTCAGCAGTAATTTAGCAACTGTTTAAAAAAGAAAATCCCCAGTCCAAAATCAAAACTATGTTAACCTCGTTGCAGTTAAAAAGCAAAGCAATGTACGACTTAGAAATAGTCCCAAAATTGTTCCTGTATGTCTGGTAGGTAAATAAGGATTTTGCCATAATAGGATTGAAATTTTGGAAGTGCCAGAAGTCTGGTTTATTGGAGAAAAGTAGATGTTTTTTAGATTCCTTCAGCAGTTGCTGGGCAGTGTTTGCAGAGTGCCTGGGAGGGCAACAGCATCACCTGGACACTTTTTCTGTGGGTAACACTCAACTTTTTGATTCTTGCCTTCCGTGTATTGCAGCTGGATTAATTAATTGAAAACTCTGAGTCTTTTCCTCCCTAGATTTTAGGCCAAGTGTAATTAGCAATGTGGGTGGCAGTTTATATACAAACTAATACTCTTGGCCTCCCCCCAGTCTCTAAGTCACTTCTGGCAATCCATGTCAAGTGTGATCTGCTCTCTGATCAGGTTACAGCCCAGGAAGGAGCATGAATTAAGTTTTTCTCTCAAGAGACTGCAGTGGAAAATAGAATCAAAACTAGCAGATAAATGAATAAAATCTCAAGGACAATAAGGGAATAACCATGTGTGCTAAGCCATTTGCTAAGAGGCAAATCTGGCGTGTCTCACTTAGGGAGAAATAGTGAGGAGGAAATGGGTGGAGATGGAACTGCTGAGCTGAGCAGAGAGGGAGCTCTGGCAGGAGGGATGTGGGGCTTCTTAACATGGCTTAGGTGGACCTGGCAGTGCTGGCTTAATGGTGGGACTCAATAATCTTACTGGTTCTTAATCTTAACCATTCTGTGCTTCTCAGCTGGTTTGTAATGTCAAACATGGGGTTCTTGGTCTCAGTAATGTTAAACTCTGCACACCAGAGTGTATTTTCTCAGGCTGCTGGGACTGACCCATCCCCTCCCTGGCACTCTGAGCCCAGTTGGCTCAGGCTCTGCTGTCCGTGGCAATGCTGAAATTACCAACATGAGCCCAAATGCCACAGTTGGGGACACAAGGAGGCTGGTGCAGTGCACTGGCTTTACTTGGGAAGATCCCAGGAGATGCCCTCCTTGCCCTGGCCTCACTGGTTTAACATGGAAATGGGAATAATGCTCAAAATCCTGCAGTGCTTCCTCCTTGTCAAGGGTGCTGTGTGCTCAGGCTGGGGTGGAGGGCAAGGGCAGTGCTGCTCTAGGGCAGCTGTTGTATTTCCTGGGGTTATAAACCCACATTTGGAGCTTCCCCCAGTCCCTCATCCTGTAAGTCAGCCCATGGACAGCCAGTCCAGAGCCTCTTGGAGGAGCTCTCAGCAGGATTTGGAGGGACCCGTGGGGACTGATGGTGTTATGGGCCAGGAGCAGATGGCAGGATGTGTCCTATATATGTGTCCTATAAAGATTCAGGGTGAGGTGAGCACAGAGGCTCATAAAAATAAATGTATTTAATAGCCCAGAATGAAACAACAAATTGAAATTGTGCTGAAATCCAGTTCTGGGGTTTTATAATCCACAGAAACTTATTAACTTCAGGGACCTGTGCAAGCTGGAAAAAGGAGTGAGCTTTCCACTCCATCCCCAAAACACAGAGAATTTAGAGCACTTTTATGGTGTATTTTAGGACAATGACTTGGGCAATGTGTTCAGCTGCTTCTCTTGCCTCATAAACCCCAGTTTATACAGTCCTGGAATAACTCCTGTTCTGTTTTGGGCTTTCCAGAGCAGGGACTGCCAGTGGAAGCACTTTATGATATAGAGATGAAGTGTCAAGGGGACATGGAGCAGAACCATTGTGTTGACCTCCATGGGCCATGGGAAAGGGAGATTCAGACACAAATAACCCTTGCTGTGGGATGGGGCAGCCCAAGGTTTGAGGGCACTTCTCTTCTCCCCAGGAGCTGAGGTTTTGATTTTATTTGCACTAAGTAGCACAGCTGGAACAAGAGAGACCTCCCAAAATACTCCCAAAAAAGGAAGTTGAATGCCCTGTATATTTGACTTAACTGTGCCAGGGGTTGTCATGTTCTGCTGTTGAATTTCTGTAGCACTATTTGTATTTTATTGTGTACCTATTCCCCCCAAAATTTTTCATTTGGA
Organism: Campylorhamphus procurvoides; assembly: GCA_013396655.1. Taxonomy (NCBI): domain Eukaryota; kingdom Metazoa; phylum Chordata; class Aves; order Passeriformes; family Dendrocolaptidae; genus Campylorhamphus; species Campylorhamphus procurvoides. The sequence continues at coordinate 275,327 of WBMV01003404.1, forward strand.
AATACCAGATACAGCTTTTCATTGCTTTATCCTTCAAGTTGCACGGTTTCTTTTTTTCCTTTTGTTTTCCCCAGGGTGTAAACTTCCTTTCCCCATTTCCAGCTCTAATTCTGCATTTGTATTTGAAGGAGGTTTTCCAGCTTCCTGTGCTGAGTGTGCAAAAGGGCCAGATGGTCCGAAGGGTAGGAAGGTGCTGAGCATTGCACACTTGGAGGTGAGTGAAAGCTGTGATTCCTCCTCAGATCCCTCTCACTGCTTGTGTCCTCACTTTGGACCTTGGATTTGTTTTTTGAAGTCTGGTTTGTTTCCCTGGAGCTTCTGGAGAAGCCTAAGGAGGAAAACAGCTGGGCCATGAGAGTGCAGGGTTTGACTTCAAGAAGAAGAGAGAGTGGGTTTGGGAGAGTTAACTCTATTTCAGCCACAGAAATAGACCAATTTCAGGGTTAACATTTGAACATTTTAGCCAAAGGGGTCTGCTTGTAGCTAATATTTCTGCAGTTTTCATGAGTATTTAGCTCTAGAGAGCAACTATTCCTGCCATATCTTCTTCTCATAGTAACTGGCATTGTGGCCACAGCTGTCACTGTCCCTCCAGCCCAGCAGCCACAAAGTGCACCTTCCTACCCTCCCACAGCAAAAGCAAGGGAGAAAAATCGGAATTCAAGTCCTGTCTGAAAAGCAAAAGGGACAAATTAGTTTCTTGTCGCTGCGCTGCAATAAATACATTGTCATTTTTATACCCCAGTGAATCATATTCTCCATTTCCCCCGTAACTATTATACAGTCTGCTGGCAGTACATCATTTTTTGGTAATTTTATTTTCACCAATTGTTTTATGAAATTTTTGAGTTTTATGGACACTAAAACAAATCTAGCCTGCGAGTATTATAGCCCTTTAAATCACCGGCAGGAAATCTCAAGGTTCCTCCAGACTGTGAGAGAAGGAAGCTTTAGGAAAGAAAGATTGCTCCGAGCTTATAAACTGAGCAAAAACCCCGAGATAAGTTTGTAAAAGGGACATACATCATCACCAGCAAAAAGCAGGACGTAAAACAACATCTCTCCACTCAGCTCCCTTAAGAATAAAAATGGATTTTTATTTAGCAGAAACACTAAAGTAGTTGGGGGAAAGGAACACACAAGCTTTTCCATGCTTTCTTAACCATAACAATCCTTATTTCCTGCAGGGCCACAGTGGCAGGCACTGCCTGGGCTAAAGGGGGCTGAGTTGCAGTGCCAGCCCAGGGGGAACCTGGCAGAAATCCCTAATTCTGAGTGCTGGCTTTGGTCCTCATGATGCTGAGGAAGGGATGCCAACAGGGCACGGGGCAAAGGGATCGTCCAGGTTCTCCTTCCTTATCCATAACCACTGCTCATATTTTCAAGACAGAACTATCTGATTTTTGAGGAAATTATGCCAAGATTTCCTATGGCAAAGGGGAGGCAGATGCTGCAGAGCCACCCCACAGGTGAGAGAAGCCCCAGCCCAAGGAGGGCTTGTGGAGACCCAGGGAAGGGGTCGTGGTCCTGCCCTTCCTGACCCCAGCCCTGCCCCTGCAAAGCCACTTTCTTGGCTCTGCCTTTCTAAGAAGAGGGTTATGGTTTCCAAAACTTCAATCAAAACTGGGTCGTGGTATGATAAAAGCTGTTTATTGAATTTTTTTAATTTGTTTTTTTTTTTGAGTTTTGTTCTCAAGAGATTGCTGGATTCACTTTACATATCCCTGAATACAAGAAAGTAAAAGTAGGTGAGATGGTCTTGCTTAAGTGGAAAAAATGGACAAGAACTTTTTTAACTGCAAACCTGATAGAGAAGATGAACAAATTCTCACCCCAGTTCTGACCTGGACTTTTCCATCTTGAATGATTTACTCCTTTTTTACTTTCCTATTTTTATTCACCTCTTAATATTTTTAAAGGCTCTGAAGATATTTATGTTAAATATTTGGTTTGTGAATTGGAAGAAGGATTGGTTTGAGACAAAATCAAATCGTTTTTCTTTCTAAGAAATTTTTCAATCAGAAATTTGAACAATTATATAAAAATGGCTCTTCTGTCTCAGACCTGTGGTCCACTGTGGCCAAAAGCAGAACAGCATAACTGGATATGCACATATATCCTTCCAGCAATCTATTCTGTAGGAACTTAGGAGCCAAAGGGAACACATTTGTTAATGGTCCTTGATGGATTTTTCGCTCTGTGAATTTATGGAGTTGAATATGTGTACATTCGTGACTTCCAGAGCATAATATGGGGGTGACTTCCCCTCTGTAACATGGGGTGTGATGGAAAATAAAAAAAGCCTCTTTTTTCCTGCTTTTAGACTCCCTGCTTGGCTCCCTCCTCCTGCAGCCCCACTTTGTGCCTTGCAGGAAGCTGTGAACTATCAGAGCCTGTTTCACTGCTGGTGATGCCCCTGAGCTGAGGATTCCATCCCTTCTCCAGTCTGAGAAACCCAGGTTGAATGCTATTTTTTGGACAGGAAAAACCCACCTTCCTCAGGGAATGGGGGTGCTGCTCCCAGAGCAGGTTTGGATTCACATGCTGTGGATTTGGGAGGCTGGAACAGTAATGATGCATTGGTTAAACATCAAGAGTTGGTTAAAGCACAATTCAACCCTTTTCTCTCAAAAAATCAAAGAAGTAAAGACACATCCCTGAGTAAATGGTGTTTTGTTTGCAGAATGAAACTTTCTGAAATCTAAGTGCAAGCTAAAAATCTCTATTTGTTAATTTAGCATTCCCAGACTATGACCTTCAGATGGTACATTCTGAAAAAATCAGTCAAAAATGAACATGGGCAACTTTTCCAGCTCTGTTTTCATATCACCTGGAAAGAAAGGTCTATAGATTTGAAAGCAAACTGACTTGGTCTATCTGAAATCCTGGTTTTAGGAGCTGCCATGCAGTCTGTCTGTCCAGCACAAAGGGCACCTCTCCATGTCTCCAACACGTGGCAGTTTGTGGAAGATTCTTTAACAACATGAGGATCACCCCCTGGCCACATGGATGGTGTTTTTAATTCTCACTTTAGCAGAGAGCACAGTCCATCCTGAGGGTTTCTAGCTGGTCTCTATTCTTATTGTGGCCAAAAGGGTGCTGGAGGTGGAGCACTGTGTAACTTGAATGGTGGTGCAGAAAAGCAGGAAGGAGAACCAAGTACAGTCTAGACAGGAGTGAAAGAGCAGATGTGCCCAGCGTGTTTTGATACCTCCAGGAATTTAAAAAACAGGGCATGGCTGGACAGTAGTCATGAAATTTGGGGTACAGCTTTGTGGGATCAAAGATTTGACATCAGTGAAACTTGTCCTGTGGTGGGAGGGAGTTAACTCTGGCTGTCTAAAGCATCTTCATGTCTCTGGGGCTGTGGTTGTTTTGATGCAAAGCTGTTCTTCCTCCTGCCTGGGTCCCACCTCCCCCCAGCCTGGCTCAGGGCTTTGGGAAGGGCTCTGCACAGATCCAAGGGAATTGTAGGGAAGGATTCTGCAGGAAGAAAGTGGCTGTGAAAGGGGAGCTTGGGAAAGCACAGGAAGGACCCCCAGAGCCCCTGTGGTGGTTGGTGTGGGGGGTGCCGTGTCCCCTGGGTGCTCCCTGGGCTCCAGCACTGTCCCCACTGAGTGTGCCCATGGTCCTGCAGGAGATCTGCAGCTCCTGGGACACAGGGTGAGTGCTGTGCCACCCTGCTTTGGCCTCAGGAATGTTCAGCAACCACATATCACAGTTTCTGTCTGTTGTCCCATCTCCCTGACACCTCTTTGAAAACAACCTCACCTCCCTCTTCGCTGCTCTCTTCTCCCTCTGCCCTTCTCTTTGCCCAAAGTGCAGTTCTTAATTTTTTAATATCTACTCTCCCTTGCTAAGTCTACTTTTTAATATTATTTTCCTTTTGTTTTTTTTTTTTCCTTCTGCCTGTTTAATCTCAAGTCAGAGCCCCGGCGCTGGTGCAGCGTTACAACAGTTTTGTCATGTTGGCTGTCACCGTGCTGACAGCGCCGTGACAGCTGGCAGATGTGTGGATGATGGATGTTTTCTCCCTTGTGCAAGGACGATGGGATAAAAGTGCAAACAAACCGGGTAATAGATGGGAAAAGCAGAGCAACGTTGATAAGGCCTGGTCCTCACCCTGTGATGTATGGGAAAGCAAGCTGTGGGCAATTTGTTTCAGAGAAATGAGGGAGTCTTTGTAGAGAGGGACACAGGGAAAAGAAGGAGAAAACAAAAGAGGGGGGGAGAAAATCAAGAAATAATAATAAGGGAGTGGAATACCAAGAGCTTGTCTGTGTTGTGGCAATACCAGCCCGTTGTTATGGCAATAGGCAAATCTCTTTTCAAGGACAGGCTTGGGGTCTTTGGCATTCATTAGGGACCCTAGGAGGAGATGGCCAGGCTGGGCACGTTGTGTTTGTCTTTGCCTGTTTCTGTTCACTCACCATCCCTCTGGCTTGTCAAGGCACCTCCTGTTATTTATGGTACCGAGGTGTCATCTGAAAGAGCAAACAAATGGTTACACTGGGTAGGGGCAGATAAACTTCTCAAGACACTCACTGTGAGAGCTGAGAAGTTCATACACGTGTCTGGATTCACCTGGTGGTGCTGCTGACCTCCCAAAACCCTGGGGTTGGCTGTTCCTGCTGGTGTGTTGCTCCTGCTCCCCAGCTGGAAGGAGGAAGATGCTGGTACAGGGGGTGACACTCACCTTGTCCCAGCAGTGAGCTCCAGGCTGGGCCAAAGGGATTGCTGGTGCTGGGGCTGGCAGGATGTTACTGCCCAGCCCTGGGTGTGGGTCTGGCTGTTGGAGAGGGTCAGACATCCTTCAGCAAGCGTGGGAGGAGGGTGGGATGCTCATGTTACAGCTTGTGAAAATCCCTTTAAAATGCAGGAAATGTCTCCCAGGGCTCCTCTTTGGATCCCAAATGTTAATCCTTGGGTGCTGCTCCTGCTCACGTGGATGTTTGTGCCCTCACCCACCTGCTCACCAGGATGTTTTCTGGATGCCAACATCTCCCTTCACTTCCCTTCCACCTTTGGTTCTGTCACTGTCAGGGACTTATTTAGGCCGATAATAGTGCTAATTTATTACAGCACACTTCCTACGGTGAGTAAATAAGTCTGTCTCCCTTAAACTCCCTGGGCAATTAGAAGAATGAAAGACTGTGCCACGGATTAGCATTTATTTTCTCCCAGCATTTATACAAGGCCATTTTCTTGCTGACAAATTGTGGGGCAAATTGTTCTCGAGGAAGTCTGTCTGATGGGAAGGTGTTATGATTGAGCTGTTGGCGTAAATTTAGATGACAATAAATCCTTTTATTGCATTAACTGGATTTATTTGCTTGCAAGTGCCATTAAGGATTCAAAGAAACAATAATAAACAGGTTGATTTTGCACCTGCTTGGGGTAATTAATATGCAGTCTGAAAACAGAGAGTCTTCTTTAAAATAAAACAACAAACATTCAGTGATGTAGAGGCTGCTGATCAGGAAATGGACGTAGAATAAGCTGTATGTGTATGGTAGCATTACATTAGCAGAAACCCTAAAGTGTGATAAAGATAAAGATTCAGGGTGGGATTCTTGGGCACTGTTTTCCATCTTGCCTACAGAATTCCCTGCTTTATTTGTCCCAGCTGTAGGATCACACCCTGCCACTTCTGATGGGCTCTCAGCCTCCCTCCTGCCCAGAGTGAGACACAACTATTTCAGTCCAAACTAATTTGGGGAATGCTGATAATTTGCAACAGGGATTTTTACCTCCAGGAATGTATCAATTTGAGCAATACCTTCAGTTGGAAGGTTTCTTAGATATAGGATTGCATTGAATTAGGTTTCTGCCTTAACCCAGAGAACTGCTTCAGTATAACTCTCCAGGGCAGATGGTTCAGATGCTCAGGACAGGCTGTTCCAGAGTCCTGCTGTCAGGGGATATTGGACATTTGGGGACAACAGCACTGCTTTCTGCTTCTCTCTGAATTTTACAGTAAGTAGTTCATGATTTAAAATCCTGAGCTCATTTATTGCAGCAGTGAGTCGAGCTGGCAGCCAGGGGAAGGCTCTCTCCTCCTTCCCTCCTTGTTCCCTGCCTGCTGGTACTGGGGAGCTGATATGATATGTTGCTTTTTCTTTCTTTTTCAAGATTTCTCACCCAGGTGAAGAAAAGACTTTTACCTTTCAATCCTGAACACTTTCACAGGGCAGGCACACCCATTTCTACCCTGTTCCACTCCCATCACTGACTTGTTGCATAAAATTGGTTGCACAATTAATTTGGCACAGAAGTTTTCGAACAGGGGCTTGTGGAGGAACGTGGCTCCTGCCACGGGTTGACAAGGTTATCTGAGGGTAATGAGGGAAACATTTTTCATCCATTAGCAGATTATAAAGACTGTGCATCATGCTGCTGCTTGGCATCACACGAGGGTGGAGGGCAGGAGTGTGGCTGTTAACTTAAGAGGGTAAGGAACCATCACTCATAGGGCTGATCAGGGAAACAGGGCTCCCAGTGCCATTTGACTTGTGCTCAACGTGTTTCTATCAAAACTAACTATTCTGGTAAAAAAACCTCAGCAGCAGTTCTCTTCAGATTTTCCAGACACACCCTTTTTTCTTATCTTCTTTTCTGTTTCTGGTTCTCATTCTCTCTTCCTGAGGCTTTCCCTTCAATTTTTATTTATCCCAGCTCCATAAAACCAGCACAAAATCTTACAAACACCATGGATTGTATCAATGTGCTCCCTTCCCTCCTCCCATGTAGCTTGTCCTCCCTGCTGAAACCAAAAAGCATTTTTTTCTCATTCTGCCTTGACCCCATATCATTAATTTAATAAAAATAATTAATGATATAAATCATAAACTATTTACTATAGTGTTAAATATAGAGAGCTGTAATTCTGTGCAGTTATTCTGTGCTTTTCCTACAAAAAGCAGGACTCAAACTCTTTATGTGTAAAGTGATACTGAGCCGTAACTAGCTTATAATATTGCTACATTATACTGTAGTTATAGCCCTGAACACCACAGCTTTTGTCAATTTTACTGGGTGGGTTTCATTCTTGCCATAAAAAAACCCAGTAATTTTTAATAGTGGTAGGTGGTGGCAAAAGAAAAATTACTCATAAAACACTTTTGATGGACTTGGCTGCACAAAACTGGGACTCGAGTCTTCCTTGCCTGTGCTCTGGAGGAATTAAATTCTCCATTTCTCTGTGCTTTCAGTGATCTCTCCCTTGTGTTTGGTTGCTCAGAGGAGTTGGCATCCAGGGTCTTTCAGGGTGCCCCTGTATGTGGGGTGTGCTCTGGATCAGGGAGGCTCTTCTGGAGCCAATCTCTTGGCTATCTCCACGTAGAGGGTTGGAACTAAATGATCTTCAAGGTCCCTTCCAACCCAAACCATTTTGTGATTCTGTGATTTTGGGTTGCTTTCACATCTTGGAGTGTCTGACCTAAATTCCTTTGAAACCACGTGAGATGGAAAATGTTCCTCAAGCATGTGATGCAGCCACTGTGGAGCATTTCGAGCTTGGGACCAGGGTGGGACTACTCTGGAGCAAAACTCCTCTGGGCTGTGGCTACTGTGGATGTCAGGCCCCCAGAGCCTGGCTGGGCAGCTCCTCTCCTCCTGGGCTGCATTCCCTGGGATGGAATTCCGTGGCCTTTTGGGGTGGGCACATCACCAGCTGAGTTTGGACCTGGGCAGGAGATGGATGGGGCCACCCAGCTGCTCTTGCTGTGATTTGGTGCCTTTTGGGGGTGCAGGACCCATTCCAAAGGCCGTTTTTGGGCAGAAGATGTTTATGGCTCTGTGCTGTGAGCTGCTTTGGATCACATTCCCTCTGGCTGGCAGGCAGCTTTCTCAGCAGTCGTGTGTGTGGCATCACAGCCCTCGAGCACACAGCACGTCCAGGCTTGTGGGACCTTTGGCAAGGTTTGTCTTACCCATTCATGACACATGGAAAAGTTTGGAGATGGTTGTTTCCCTTCTGGTTCCACCCCAGTCCAGACAGACACACTGCTCTAACACTCTTCCCTTCCAACCCAGAGTGATCTATGGGTGCTTGGAGAGCAGCTACATTAGTGGTGGAGACCCTGCAGCAATGAGGCTCAAGTTCAGATGAACTTCTGTGCATTTAATTAAGAAATGCTACTCATACAGAACTGAATGCACCAACCTAATTTACTGCAGTGGCTGTCTGTCTGTCCAACCTTTTGTCTCTCTCTGCAGCCTATACAATTCCTTATTACTTGAGCTAGGTGGATTCTTGCTTGGCTGAGCCGAGATCAAAAAGTAATTTTTCTTTTTGCAACAGCTGATTAGAAATTCATTTATTTTCACATTAGACATTTGACCAACATCTCCTTCCCCCAACGCACCAATCCCCCCCAACTCCAGCAATTTAGCTCCGTTTGTATAGTCTGCATAATGGAAGACAGTGAGCCTGTTAGAAAAACGTGGCCCAGGGCAAAAATTAAATGCAGAATCATGTATCAGAAATGAGATGTATTTACTATTGTTTTTGAAAATTAATGGTGCATTTTTAGTTTTTATAATGTAATTTAATGATGCAATTCATCTAATAAAAAACCACATTTTAACTCAGTCCTACAGACCTACTGGGGCAGGACAAAATGTACCTTTCAGATGTAGGATTTTTAAAAAACCCTTTGGGCTCTTTTTTTTGCCTGCAAAGAAGAGAAACTCTTTGCGTGCTTTGGCTAACAGCTGGGGTATCAGCAGGAGTCCAATAAAAAGGACATTTTTCTTTCTAAATATTGGTGTTTGTGCAGCATAGAATAATATTATAAATGCAGCAGTGGGTTTGAAGTACAATGCTGCAGCTGATTATGGAAAGCCATATGGTGCTGGCATGTTAAACTGCTACAGATTGAACAGGGGCTGCAGCTTTAAGCGCCGTGGAGCAGAGATTGTGCTAAACTAGAATAAATATACTATGCAGTGTCAATATAGGGAGCTGTCATGTTCGGCAGCAAGAAGCAAACTGTGTCAAAATAATGTGGACTGATTGAAGGCAAACCCACAAAAGTCAGCAGAGAGCACATGCTCCTTCCCATGAGTGGTTTGGGGTGGGGGGTGGCTTGGGGGAAAGTCTTTACCTGCTTTTCAGAGCACTGTTTGACTTCAGCATCTCCAGACCCAGGGCTGGGGGAGCCCCAGGTGCCCTGAATGTGTCTCACCAGCACTGACAGATTGCAAAGTGCAGGTTCTGCTCCGGCTCTGCTGTAGGAAAGTGCCTTTTCTTTTTTAAAAAATGTCTAGAACCTTAAAACCCCTTTATCTGTTTTGTATCGTGACTCTCATCGTGCTTTGCAGCGTTCTGGTGTTACACTGTGCTCTTGTAAAGCAAACAGGCAGATTTGCCCCAGATTTTAAACCCTCCTAAAAGTGTAGCTCTGTAATTGGGACAAGCCAGGTAAAGGGATTCTCCTTGTCCCCCCCACCCTGCTCTGCTGGGATCGAGGTGATCTCTGAAAGCAGAGCTGCCCAGCACACAAGAAGGGGAAGTTTTGCCTTAATCCGCAAGCTGGAGGTGGGGGGAGCACAGAGGGGCTGCCTTTTTCAGTGGGAACAGAGACTTACAGTCAACCNCAGAAGGGCAAGTTTTGCCTTAATCCGCGAGCTGGAGGTGGGGGGAACACAGAGGGGAACAGAGACTTACAGTCAACCTTAACTGGTCATGATAATTCCCTCTTATTTTAGGGATTTCCAGCTTTAAAATATTCCCTCATCTGCTTTTGCAAAATCTTCCCTTACAGATAAAACCTGAAGTTGCAACTAAACATTTACTAACACTGTTTTAAGATAATCTCCTTCCTATGGATATTAAAAACATACATTTACCAGAAAGAGTTAAACTTAAGTACATCAAACCTCCCAATTTGACACTGAAGTAGATTTTGTACCAAGCTGCTGAAGGAGGAGAGGTCTATTCATTTGTGGGTGAATTAAACATCCATTTTTCTTTGTTTCCTGCCTGTGGTGCCTGATTTCCCAGAGGACACAAGGAGACGGCTCCCTTGACAAGTACGAGGGGAGCGCTCTCATAAACCCTGGCATGATGATCTGTGAGGGATGTCCTTTGCTGTTTCTGTGAAGTTTAGTAAAAGGAAATGTGAACTGCTTTGGGTCTAACAAGGACCTACTGTTCAAGTTTCTGGTCTTTCTGTAGGCACACAGATAAAATGCCCAGGTTGAGTCTATTTTGGGGCATGTTGCACTGACTCCCAGGACTAGCTGCCTTTTCTCTTTCCCCTTTATCCCATCTCTGTTTCCATGTGTTATTTAACCTGAGCTTTGGGTTCAGGGGGTGGATTTTGAACCATCCCAACCAGCCTTGGAGAGACACTCTTTGTCTTGTTCCTATCCTTTACAGAGATGAGACACAACCCTGGAAAGAGGAGCACAGCGGGGACAAAGCATCAAGCCAAAGTTCCAAACATCCACAAGATTTTTGTTGCTTTATTGCATGTTGAAACTCAACCTTCAGTCCAGGCACACGAGCAAAGCATGAGGACCATGGTGCCTTTTCACTCCTAAGTCTGTGTTTGAGCAGTGGCAGAGGTGGAAAGATCTGACCTTGTGCAGGGTTTTCCTGTGCTCCATAAGCTAAACACCACAGAGAAATACATCCAGGTGACAAAGGGAACATATTATTTTTTAAATGGAGCTGGCTGGTAACTTTGTGCCCCTCAGCATGTGTATAGCTTGATGCACTGGAGTTGGGTCAATCCCAGTACAGGATTTACAACTGGACAAGGAGGTTCCTGGCTCCCTCCAGCACTGGTGTCCTGTGATGTCCAGTGACCTTATAGCACCTGAGCTTCACTCTGCTCCCTAATGGTACGTGCCACATGCAACTGGGACTATTCCAGTCTTGGTTAGCTGGTAGCAGAGCTTAGAATTTGAAAGCCTTGTGTGTATTGTGGATTTGTTTTGTCACCTGTATTGGATTTACAACCTAGTGAGAGAGAGTCTGATTTGATGTGGCAAATCCTGTATAGTGCTTGATATTGGGAAATCAGCGGTGCTCATGAACTTAAGCTGGGAATAACACTTGTGTTTTACTGCTGAATGGTCCCTGACTCAGAAGGACTGCGGAGTGGATAATGTCAAATATTTGATGTAAGTAATATCTCACATTGATCTATTCAAGAAAGAGGTAGAGCACTCCTAGGCTCTGTCCTCTAGGTGTTTTTTATGTTATGAAAGAAACTAAAAAGGGTTTATTGAGTGTTAGAATTTTTCACTGCTATGGCTTGGTGTAGGATTTAGCAAACAAAACTGCTCAGGACAGAAATCCTAAAAAAAGGAGCAGGCTGGAGTCACAAGTGTGTTACACAGAGAGTGAGTTGCTCACATGGGGAGACAGAGGTGGATGATAAAATAAACACATTTCTTGCAGCAGAAGAATTCATTGACTTTTAACATGGTGTCCCAGTTTCAGCTGAGATGGAGTCAATTTTTTTCCTCTATCAATACAGTTTTGGGTTTTGGATTCAGGATGGGAATGATGGTGGTGGTTCAGTTGTTGCTGAGTGGTGCTTGCACTAAATCAAGGACTTTTCAGCATCTCACAGTGCCCAGGCAGTGAGGGGACAGGGGGCACAAGAAGCTGGGAAGGGACACAACTGGGAGGGGTGATCCCAACTGGTCAAAGTGGCTTCATGCTTAGTGTATAAACTGGGGGGAGGTGGTTGGGGGGCAGCAGGTGCTGCTCAGGGGATGGTTGGGCATCAGTCAGACAGTGGTGAGCAATTGCAGTGTTTTCCTTGTTTTGCATATTCTTTTATAATAATAATTATTATTATTATTTCTCCTTCCTTGTCTGTTCTATTGAAGTGTCTTCATCTCAACCCACAAGTTTTACCTTTATTCTGATTCTCTCCCCCATCCCTCTCGAAGGAGTGACTGGGGAGTGTTTCACTGTCTGTCCAGTTAAACCTCCACAGGTGGTGAGCTGAGACAGACCTCACAGGAGAAAGAAAATAATTTAGAAGTTAAATTGCTGGGGGTCCCATTGTTTGGCTGNGTCTGTTATATTGTGCTGCCTTCATCTCAACCCACAAGTTTTACCTTTATTCTGATTCTCTCCCCCATCCCTCTCGAAGGAGTGACTGGGGAGTGTTTCACTGTCTGTCCAGTTAAACCTCCACAGGTGGTGAGCTGAGACAGACCTCACAGGAGAAAGAAAATAATTTAGAAGTTAAATTGCTGGGGGTCCCATTGTTTGGCTGTGTATCAATAAATTGGCACTGGATTTCCAAAAGGCATCACATAACTGTTCAGTGAGAAGCCCAGGTGCCTGGGAGATGATGTTGTGGTGTGAATTACACTGTGGAGCGCTGTCAGCTGTCCCTGTCAGCACTTCTGCAGATGCCATAACGTGCAGTAAATGCTGTGGCTGCAGCTATTTAGGTTCACTGTGCTGGTGGGTTTAGGGAAAGTGCCACAAATTACCAGCTAAAGAAGCCCAGGAGTCTTTTGGGAATGGTTTGCAGCCCAGATGAACAGGGCACATGGGACAGATGAGTGTCACCCTTGGTTTCTGAAAACTCCCCTGTCTTCTAAGTCAGACAGGGAACAAGACTCCAGATCCCGTGTTCATATCCAGTTCCCATCCTGGCTCTGAGTTCCTTCTGCTGAACCCCTGCCCAGCTTTGCTCTCCCCTGTGTCTGCCCAGAGCTTGGGGGGCACTTGCATCACCTGGGCTGAGGTTTGGGGTGAGCTGTCAGCCAACAACAGCCTGCTCCCTGCCCTGCTCTGTGTCTGGGCTTCCCATCCTCCAGACAGGAAGTTTTTCAAAGTTTCAAAGAGTACTTTCTCCCTGATTTTGTTTTATTTTGTTTTTGAAATGTCCTTCCCACTACTGTGTTTTGGAGATGCTGCAGCTGGTGCCTCAGCTGTGTGAGCTGGAGCCACCAGAGCCCACTTTGGCTGGAGTGAGAGTGTTCCTGCCCACCAGGCACGTATTGCAACCTCTCCTGTTCCCTGCAGATGGTACTGTTTGACCATTTTGCAGCCACCCACCTTGGGTTACACGGCAGATTTAGGGTGAATTTTACAAGTGTGCCCTGGCACATGTGCAGACACAGCAGCACCTCAGCATCTGCCTGCACTTGGTGGGTGCAAGGGCAAAACTCCTGCCTTAGCCACAGGATACCCAATTTCTGGATGGTTTTGGGAAGCAGGAGCCCAGCACCCTCCTGGGATGGTGCTGTGCAAGAGGAAGTTTGTAGGTACAACCCTCATCAGTGGCTATCCAGTGTTACTGTAGGCACCACACATGGTGGGCAAGAACTTTGCATGGAGGGAGTTTAAGAGCTTTATCTGGGTGAATGGTCAGAGTATTTTGTGGTATTTAATCAGCCCCTCTTTTACTGAAGCTGTAGTGCTGCTGGGATGGAGAAAAGCAGCTCTGAGGACTCTGGGGGTGATGCTGGTTTCTTCTGAGCAGCTGGTGTGTAAACCAGAAGGCTGAGAGAGAGTGGTGAGCTTATAAATGCATATTTGATGCTTCTGATTAGGTTTTTGTGACATGTAACTTGGTGTTTTGCTTGTTTAGCAGACTGCATTAGAGGCACTGTGCTCTGGAGTCACTCCTGCCTTACAAAGGTGGAAAGGACATCTCATCTTTCCTGGGCTTAAACACCTGTACATCCATCCCAGCAGTCTGATGTGTCCTCTGCAGTTTTCCTGTCCTCTGGGAATGTTGCAGTTCAGAGTCAGCTCCCTGCTGGGACACGCTTGGGTTGTGCTTTCCCTTTTCTCTGCAGGTATCTGCATTTCAGTCCTGAAACCACAGTGCCTCTTTAAAGTCAATGATGTGGGAAATCACCTCTCCTTCACCTTTTCCCCTCGGACCTGGCTTGCAGCGTTACTTCAGCCCCAAGGGGAGGGCTGTTACTCCAGGCTGAATTCAGCTGTCCCCTGGATAGGGAGGGATTTGTCCTTTCCCTCTGAGCTGCCCTCCAGAGCTGCCACCCCTGAGCACCCCCAGCTCCCTGGGAGCCCTGCATCACCCTGCTGTGGGTCCAATGGACTCATCTTCAGGCACCAGTAGAAGCATCAGCCCAGCTGCTGTGCCCCAGAGCAGCACAGTGTGCAGTCCATGTGTCCTGCATGTGCACGCTCCCACGGGGATGGCTTTGGAAGACGTGCCAGAAACAGGCGCCCCATATCTGGCTGAGATTCCTCTGGCTTTTGATTTCCTCGCCTTGTGGATGAGGTGTGAGGGGCTTTGAACTCCCCCCAGGCTGGAGGCTTTGGGTCTTGGTTCTCAGCCCCTCTGTTGGGGCAGGGTCTGTGCCACACACCCGGGCTGGTGTGAATCGCTCCCACGTGGCTGAATGGATTTCTGGCCGGATTCAGCTCCTCAGAAGCATCTCCTGGTAGTCCTATTGCTGTTCCTGTCCTGTTGCCAGGCATTTCATGCTTGAGCTTTCATCAGATCAGTTTTCTTCGTTTGAAAGAGGAGTAGAGGGTTAACCTGTGTGAGAGGGGAATGGAAAACACTCCTCTGCCTCTCCCCAATGTGCTGGGCAGGTGCAGAGGGCATCAGGAAAAGTGATAAAAGCAATTAGTCATCTGTGGGATTCGGGGAGAAAAGGCACCCAGCTCAGAGGTTTGTCTGGGATTGCTGCAAGCCTGTTAAGCTCAGTTGTTGGATGAAGTTTTGTGAAGGGTGGACAGGCAAAGGTTGGGCTGGGTGAATTTTGCAGATTTCTGCTGTTTTCTACCACCTTGTCTCTCCTGTATGGACTTCTCATCCCCATCCTGCTTCAAGGGGGTGAACATAGGGAAGGAGGGGCAGAGAAATGAAGATTGATCTTTTTGCCCACAGGAACTAACTGGGTCTCTTGGCTCTGGGGAGAGGAGTTTGCTGTGAGCTCTGGAAGCAGGACTGGACTCAGAAGGTGGGTTCCCCTCCATCAGTGCTCCTCCAGGCTTTTCCCAGTTTGTGTCCACAGCTCCAAAGCCCTCCCTGCCCTTGGGTATCAACTTCTCTCCCCTGACCTCTCACAGCTCTGAAAATCTCCATGGAACAGAGCGGCTCAAAGGCAACAGTGGCATCAGATAAATCATTCCCCCTTCCTTCCTTCCTCCCAACCCAAACGGCAAAAGTGTCTTTGGTATTTAAAAAACCCCAACACACACTAAAAAAGGCCAAGTGAGAGAGACAGACAGAAAGCAAAGGAAAAGGAGAGGTTTAGGCAGCAAGCCACAAATAAGCACCATCAATCATGGTGCAGTCAAAAATGTACACATATTGGTACCTGCGAGTTGTTGGCAGTGCTCAAGAAGTCTCCTGAGAACAATCTTCAGGGATCCTTAGATAGATAAATAAATAAATAAAATCCTATGTTTCTCTGAAAAACTGCTTGTCAGCACTGGAATGGCAGGTGCATTAACTCCCTAAGAACCAGATTATGCCCTGCATGGCAAAAAATGCAAACACCAAGAAATAAGGTGTCAGTCAACTCCTGTATCTTCTCGTGTTATTTTGATGGGAAGTGTTTTGAAACATAAATACAGCCTGGTGTATAAATGAGTCCAGGAAAAACCAGATACCAATATATGCATGGTTTAGTTATCCTATTTGCATGCTTACATTTGCTGAATTTACATTTGTGCAACACATGATTTTGTTCCCCCTCTTTTCATAGTCCACTAGGGCAGCTGAAAAGTTCAGATTTGTTTAACTTCCTCTCCCTCCCATGACCCTCCCAAGCCTTGGCAAACACAACCCTGGTGCCACCTGGCTGCCTGCTCAGCCCTCAGCTTCTCTGCGTTGGAGCTTGGAAATATTTCCTCTGAAAATAAACCCCCTCTCTGAGAGCTCCTCTCTTAGGTCTGTATTACACCCTCCCTTCTCTTGGTTTTGCTTTTATTCTCCTTCTTTGTGGATTTCAAGTTCCTGGGGCTGTGGCCTTGGCTACTCTGCAGAGGTCCTTCAGCCTCTCTGGAGCTGCACCTCATCCTTCTGCTCCTCCCTGCTGCTTTTCATACACTGTGTTCTTTTCAACCCAGGAAAGGGACATTCTTGCAGTGCAAGTCCTGAAGGAGCAAAGTCCTGTCCCAGGATGAGTAAAGGTTGCAGGACCCGGTGCCAAAAGACAAACACATTTGGGGAAATGGCCATTAGCCCTTCCCTGAACTCGACAATGTGTTTCCTACCATTCCTATCACATATAGGAAGAGGCTGATTATTTTTAGCTGTGGGTGAGCCAGCTGTTCCCAGGCCAACCTCCAGCCCTCCCAAGGACAGCAGAGGTGTCTGTGGGCTCCTGCTCAGCCCTGGGCAGGATGGCAGTGGGCGAGGAATGAGCTCTGTGTGGTGGAGGTGAGGGGGGATGAACTCCTGTACCTGCCAGCAGGGAAACCTCTCCTCATCAATATATGCTGCCCAGCACCATGTCTGACAGGGTGGCTTCTTCTCTCCAGCACCTTCATCTGATTCACTAGACCCCTGTGTGAGTTTTGGCTGACTCTCAGGGTCTAGTTCTTGGTTCCAGTATAACTAGTACAAGTAATAAATGTTAGGGGAGAGGTTTCACTGCCAACTGACTCCTTGCAGTCCATCCCTACTTCTCCTTCCTTAATTTCATCACAGTGCATCCCATGTTTAGCTCAAATCACAGAATCACAGAATATGCTGATCTGGAAGGGGCCCACAAGGACCATCGAGTCCAACTCCTGGCCCTGCACAGGACCATCCCCAAGGGTCACACCCTGTGCCCCAGAGGATCATCCAAACCCTCCTGGAGCTCTGGCAGCCTTGAGGCTGTGCCCACTGCCCTGGGGAGCCTGGTCAGTGCCCACCACCCCCTGGGGGAAGAACCTTTTGCTGAAATCCACCCTAACCCTGCCCTGACACAACTTCAGGGTGCTGTCCCTGGTCCCCACAGAGCAGGGATCAGAGCCTGCCCCTCCTGAGGACATTGTTCCTGCAGTGAGGTCTCCCCTCGGTCTCCTCCAGCTGAACACACCAAGTGCCCTCAGCTGCTCCTCACATGGTGTCCCCACAAGGCCCTTCCCCATCCTCACTGCCCTCCTTTGGATGCTCTCCAGTAGCTGAATCTCTTTCTTACACTGTGGTGAGTTCAAATGACCTGCCAGCCCCATACGTGTCCTGGGGTGGGTCAGCTGTGGCTGGAGCAGGGCTGGCTTTGCATGGCTTGCCCAGTGACAGCAGCCCTGCGTGGTGACTGGACCAGTTTCAAACAGGTCCCCTGGAGGCACCAGACCCTTTGCTTCAGTGCAGATTCATGGAGCCTTTTGCTTCTCCAGGGGGGTTATTTTTATAGGATGCACAGTGCACTGTAGATCTGGTGCTGCCTGTTTCATCTCATAATGGAGATGTTTCTAATAACTTTTTTCTGGTTTTTGATGGCTTGATCTGAAGTTGAGGAGGTTCAAAGATTTATGTGGCTCCCAAAAATAGATCCTCGGGGATGCCCCTTGATTGGGCTGAACAGGGTGGAGACCTGAATTCTGAGCATGCTTTCCTGAGGGAAACACATCAATAACCTCCTAAGGAGGATCCTGCTCCAGAGTGGGCAAACAACAGTTCAGCTGGGATTTACCTGTTGCCAGTTAGGGATTAAAAACCCCAGAAACAGGTTAGAAGAGTCTACAGGAGCAGCCTGGTCAGCTTTATCTGTGGCTGAGCAAAGTCCAAACATTTCCAATGCAGCAAAACTGTGTCTCATGATATTGAAACAGCCCCATTCTGTGACAGGTCTAGATTTAAGCAGCTGTACCTTCTTAATTTTTATTTCTCTATTGTAATATCACTCATTTCCCCCCATAACACCTATAAATTGCCCTTTGAGCTTCTGATGGATGCAGAAGCTGCAGGTGGGAGGCAGAGGAGTGAGCAGATCCAGAGCCATCCTTGCAGGAGTCCAGGTAAGAACACTCAGCTCAGAATCTCTCTGGTATCCTCCTGCAAATATCATAAAATGGTATTATATGGTAAATAACAAATGTAGAAAATAACTGCAAGGACCTGGATAGAGGAGGCCTGGCCCAAATATCCCTTTTTTTTCGGGATTCAGGGGGGTGTTTGTGGCAAGAGGAGTAATCATGCCAACTGGTTTCAATGGGGAGCTGTTTGGCCCCCTGCTCTCTGTGCCCTTCTCCAGCCCAGCGACTTTCTCTTCCAGACCACAGGTTTATTTCATTTAGGTCCTGCTGCTGGCAATGGTTTTGCAACGGGTTGTGGGTTAGGAAAAAAGCAGAGAATTTTTCCTTAAGCGAGGAAAGGAGATGACATTGTGCAGCAAAATAGAGCAAAAAATAGTTTGTTGGCTGATTTGCTTCCCCGCCTTGCTTCTGTGTGCGATGCCAGAGAAAGAAATTGCATTTCGGAGTGATTTAATAACAAAATTACTTTTATTTTTAATTCTTTTCCCCGCCTCAGAACAGAAAAGCCACAAGATGGAGCTCTGGGGCTTTCCAACACAGCCAGGCTTGAGTCACAGTGAAAAGCCTTTTGGAGACCTTGAAATTATGGGGTTTATTAATTTTTCCCTCGGTTTAATTTTTTACATTCCTTTTGAAATGGTAAACGTTATAGATGTTATAATTATAAAATATAATTTGTCACTGCTGGTCGAAGTTATTTCTTTTTCCTTTGGAAACTCAGAACTTTTATTTTTATTTTGACCATTGTAGGAGGGCAGGATTTTTCTCCCTTCTGGGAGGATGCAGCCCAGGGATGCTCTTAGACCATGGAATTCATCTCGCTGACACCCTGGAGAAGCTCTCAAACCTGCCCAGGTCTATATGTAGGTCTCAAGCAAAGGTTTTCCTGAGTGTGCAAGGGAATAAATGATGGTTTGAAGTGCTCCCCTTGCCTTGTAATCAATGAACACTGAGCTGGGAACATTTAACCCAGCGCGGTGAATTAGGAGAATTGTGTTCTTTGATTCAAAGAAAAGCATTTTAGCTCCTAAATCATATAGAAATTATAAAGAAGTGTGAGAAGTTAATATTCTGCTGTGCCATATAATGTATTCTTCCTTCCTGATTTCTTTTTCCTCCTTTTTCTCTTCCTTTCTTTTTCCCTTCCAAGGGGTGAGCTCTCTCCTTCAACGTGCTTCTTTTCCAAGTGGTGCTAAGGATGTCAGACCTGTCCCCTCTGCCTGTTGTTATGACAGGCCTTGAGTGTTTAATTACGATTGTGTTGCACAGCCAGGGTAATTCTTTTGACTCACCAGAGTTTAGTTGTAATAGCTGTGCACACACACAGCTTCAAGTGACCCAAAAAATCCGTTTTTTAAATATATTTACACCCTCCAGCTGACACGCAGAGAGGACAGTGCCATTCTGCTCTCCTGGAATAATGTTAATTCCTTCACCACCACAAGCAAAACCTTTCATAAAAGCTTCACGAAACACCAGCTACTGAAAAATCTGCTTTCCTCCTTTGCAGAAGTTCTGATTTTTATTAGAAATTGGAGCCACTTGCCAGAGAAATGAGTCTCCAGTGGAGCAGCGAGCGCGGCCGACGAGCAGAGACCGACTCCAACCTCCCGTTCCGAAGTGCCCGGACCTTTATCAGGATTTGCTCCCATGCAGGATAAATTCGGCCCAAAGTAGAGCTGGCCACGTCCTGAATAATTCATTAAGGGAATTTCTTCCCTCTCTGTTTGCAAACTGGCCGAGCAGGCTGGTTTTGGTGTGTGCTCCTCTATTCACTACGCGCTCGGTTCTTGGGGATTAATCCTTTTCCACAGCCTGACCGAGGGATGGATCACCCCACGGGGCTTTGGACAAGACTGATTCAACGTGGATTTTTGTGTCCTAAATCCGGGTTTCTCAAGCTGGTCATTCTTATAAATATTGGTGCCAAGAGGCTCCTGTGCTGAAAGTTGTCACAAACAGTGAAAGGAAGGAGGGAGAGCTCTGCTTGTTTCACTCCGATTTGCTAACTCAAGGAAATAGGGGTTTATTTTTTTTACTGGGCACTTAGCTGGGGGCATTATTTCTTTTTATGACTCCAGTGGCTGGCTGAAAGGACTTGGAAACACACCAATTTCCACCTTTTATGTTTTTTTCTTTTTGGAAATGTTAGGGAAAGAACAGTTTGAAGGTGTGCCTGTGCTTTGGGTGGTTAATAAGAGCTAATTGGCAGAGGTGGGCAAGGCTGCAGTTCCCTGAGTTGGGAGCAATGGGGAAATGAGGTGTCACTTCATTCAAACCTTTTTGGTTCCTCTGTAAAATAAACTTACTCCTTAAGCAGAACTGAACTGCTCTTACACCCTCCTCTCCTTCCACTGCAGCTTATGGATAAAAACCCTCTGGCCAAATGCACCGAGCGAGGCAGGGCCAGCTCCTGGATTGCAGAGCATCTTCTTCACAGCTTCACTGGGAGACAATCCATAAGACACTTCTGGCCCTCAATCCTCTCGTATTCCACTTTCCCACAGAAGTTCAGAGCCTCTTTCCCTCTCCCTGCTCCCTGGGGGGCTCAGGAACCCGTTCCTGGTGGGATTCTCCCCCCATGGGCTGTGCAATCCCTGATTCTCCTGTGCTGAGCTTTCCCTGGGGCTGCAAGGCTGACACCACCTAAAGAAATAATTCTCCAGTGCTTGGGAAGCAGCAAAACCCCCCACACAACCGAGCCCAGCCCTCAGGATGGGAATAACAGGCGCTTTCCAACTTCTTTTTCCAAAATGACAGCAGGGACAGGAATCTGATGGATGCCTCAATTTATTTATCTCTGGCATTTTGATCAAGTGCCGTGCTGATGGGAAGGGATGTTTGCAATTAAAGCCAATGAGTTAAGTGTAATTATTTTTTTCCCCCCACATCTTTTAGGAGAAAACATGCATTTAAAAGAATCAGAAGGAAAAAGAACTTTGGAATATTCAGTAGTACAGAACTGCTTTTGGAAAGAAAAATCTGTCAGACAGAGAGCAGTTATTTTGTAAGTAGCTGTAAGGAAATAAGAAAATTAAGATATCCTTCCTCTCTTTTTCTTCTCCCAGTCATTAAACAATTTGATTACAAAAAAAGACTTAAGAATTATTAAAACCTAGAAAAAGAAATCCTACTAAATGTAATAATTATAATGCAGAAATTTTAATCTGCTCTTAGGAAGTGTTATCTCTTCTTTGTACTTAACAATTCAAAGTTCTCATTTATGGGGTTTCACAACATCCATTACAATATTTTGACAATTAATTTGTTACTCCTTTTCAAGAAGCAAGAGAATTATTAATTACACTCTTATTCAGAAGTCTTAGTAAAGCTTTACATTAACATTTCCTGATAGGCATTCAATTCTGATTCAATGAGAAAATTATTGTGTTAGAAACAAATACCAATTGATCATTAAACACATTTATTTTGGATTAACAGCAATTCCACAGATATGATAGCCATTAAACATCAATGAAAAGACTTCCATTAATAAACTGATTTATTTACCGTGGCATAAGTGTCCTGTTCAATCTAAATTAAATATCTCTTCGGGCTCCTCAGCCTGTAGTGTTACCAAAGGCAGCTTCGGGTTTGAACGCTGCACAAAAAGCATTTCTAGTTCAGCTGTGCAAGATGCAATCTCAAAACTAATCAATCTGTATAAAAAAGACTTTGGTTACTCTTAGATAACTAATTATACAGACACAGCCTTTGTGCATGTCTGTATGAGATACTCTTTGTTATTCTCTTTCTTCTGAACTTTGATGCTATTTAAAAATAAATTTAATTACCCACTGGTTATTTACACTGCATTTATTTCTTCCATCTAGAATTCTTTTCAAATTTAAAACCTGAAGGTCACTATCATTTTAGAGCAGTTTATTATTCATGGATTGTGCAAAATTTCCAGGGAGAAAAATGACTTTATTTTACAATTGGAGTGCAAGAAAAGAATTGTAAGATTTGCTGCACTGGGCACGATCCTGCACTGCATTTTCACAGCAGTTTTCCTAAATGAAAACTGCAGGCTTAGGATCAATATTTTTCTTCATTAATAACAGCCATTTAAATACTATCTTTTAAAAAAAATGTTCATGTGTGTGATGTACATATTTATTAAAATATGGCAGGATATCTCCCTTTTTTTCTAAAGGTTTTTCCATGTGATTTTATGGGACTTATCTGGTAAATTCACATGAGCAAAATTAGCCCCGTGTGTAAGTGTTAGCAGGGATGTGATTCATGTCTGGTTTGATTTTTAGTTATATTTATTAATATAAAAACCTATTTATTATAGAGATATTTATCATTACATAACTATACATGTATATATTTGTTATATAGCCATACTTCTTTCTAATTATTGCATAATTTAGAGTAGCTGTTACTTGTTACATTGCTGATTGCAATCACCCCCTTGGGTGCACCTTGGAAAGGGCAGGGGTTGCCCCCAGGTGTCCCCAACAAGGTTGTTGAGGTCACCACTTTGCTGCCACAATTAATTTCAGGTGTTTCAAATAAAGATGAGGATTTACCTGCCACAGGATACAGTGCTTTTGGGGGAATTCTCCTCCCCACTGAAGGGAAAGGACAATGGGAATATTCTTCTCCTAAATTCAAAGGTGGCCAGGACTGCAGAAGTGGCAGAAGGTCAAATGAGAGGTGAAATGTTTTATTTTGTATTGGGGCTGTTTGTTTCTTGAGTATCTCTATAAACACAGTGGTTCTTATTTCTGGTCTGATTTCTCAGCTCTAAAAAGATTATTTTGGAAAAAAATATGGCCAAGGGATGTTTGTATGGGGGTCCCCCTGACCTGCACTGGGGCTGGGGCAGCTGGTGGGGAAGGAGACAGGACATTTTCTCCTGGGCAGGTTTTTAGGGTGGGACAGAGATGAATAAATCGTGCTGGGGTGGGTTGCTCCTCTCTTCTCCCTCCTGCAAAGGGCTCAGCAAAGCCAGGGACAACTCTGCCCAAGAGCAAAAAGCAGAGTTGGACTCCTGGTTTAATTATTTTTCCTCCTTCCCCTGGACATTTCTGTGTTGCAAGCAGTGCTGGTTCTGTTACCTGTCAAAGCTCTGATCTCCCAGCTTGGGATCAGACTGCAGGTTTGTAAGGGGTGATTTCCTGGGGGTGATGACTCGAGACCCCAAGACTTGTTGCTGGTATGACCTCTGTCAGATCTGCCCTGCAGCCCCAGGCTGCTCTTCCCCTGGTGAAATGTCCCCTCCTGGGATGATCCTGACAGTCTCCTTCTTCCTTAAGAGGTACTTTTAAGATCTTCCTAAATTTGAGGGATTAAAGTGAGAATGAGTTGGGTGCCAAGCTCCCTCCTCCATCTCCAGGGATGCTGAAGAGCCATCCTACGTGCTCTGTCTGCCTCTGCTTTCAATTAAGACTTAATGTTAAGTCAAATATTAACCTTACAAAGGAGGAATTGACCAAAACCTGAGTTGTGCTGGGAGTTGTGTGCATGGTGTGAGCAGGTCTGGAGCCAAAGGCCTGGAAAAGTTGGAATTAGCCAGAAATCCCTTCCCTGCTTTACCCCTGTGGCTCTGCAGTGATTCCTGTGTGAGCTGGTACTGACAGCTCTGCTTCTTGTGGGGCATCGACCTTTCTTTCCCATACATTTCCTGTATCTTCTATATTATTGCTTTTAAATAATTTCCCCTTTAATTAACTCAGGAGAAAGGGCTCATTCCTTTGCCTTTAACTTTTCTTTCTTTTTTCCCATAAAGTATTTGGGGGAAAAAATTGCCGAGTATGTAAACTAAAGATCATTAGAGGTTGCGGGTTTTTTGGTTGCCATTTATTTATTTTAAAGACTGGATTCAGCAAAATATTGTTTTCTCCCAGGCTCTGGGTCTCTATTTAGATGATTTTTAGCTCTGGGGTGTTTTTTTTTATTTTTTATTTTATTTATTTATATATTTATTCATTAGATAGGCCCACAGTCAAGGAGAAGGGGAACACGGGGTTATTAATCTTTCCTGTCATCCATTCACAGATGTGAAGTTCACACCACAGCAAATGTGAAGTCAGCAGTAAGCACCCACAAGGTGGAAACTTCAAGCAAAGCAGGCAGCAAACAACGGGGGTGGGAGAAGGAGAACAGGAGGGGAAGAGGGGGGAAAAGAGGGAAAAAGGGAAAAAAAATAGAAGAAAAGGACAAGGGAGTGATGAATGACAAAAGGGAGGGGAGGAAGATGGATGAACAAGGGAAACAGAAAGAGAAATGAGACGGATGGAAAAGGCTAAAGAGGAAAGGCAGATAAGAGAGAAGAAAGTCTGAAGAAAGAGTAGGGGAGAAATGAGAGATAGCGAGGCAGAATATTCCAGCTAGGGGAGTAACATAGCTGGGCCTGTGTGGGGCCTTGGATATCCTGAAGATGTAAAAGGTAATCACTCTCTCAGCATGGATATGCTATTGATATGTTAATATTATTTTCTTTTTCATCTGAAAGCAATGAAGTTTTCAAACTGGCTGATTAACTGGTCCTGGCTGCTCCTGTGGATGGCCATGTATTCACAAACACACGTCATGTATAAATATTTATACCCTCTACACAATATCCCAAATAACAGCAGCCAGCATTAAAAGTCCTCTTAGCATTGCTGTGACATTGGACAGTGTTTGTGCTGATATAACCCACTGCAATATCAAGCCTAATATAGTATTTCTTTTTAAATAAAATGTAGGCAGGCAACATTAGTAGAAACACTGGGTATTTATGTGCTCTTAAAAACAAGCCCATGGTAGTGCAGTATGAGGGGTCTGAGATCACATTTGGTTACAGGTAATTTAATATGGACAGTCTTTTTTACAATGATATAATTTATCATAGAGGGGTTTGGAAAATCAGTAATTTCTCTGCTGCGTTGTGAGACATCTTCCAGTGTGCGTGTGTATATATATATATATATATATTCACACCCCCTTCAAACTATTTGTTCATTCCTTGGTTTAGTTAATTTCCAGTCAGGTAAAGAACTAAGTCCTGAAAGCAGTGCAGTGATCATTTGGGGCAGCTCACAGAGGCAGTGACAGCATCACCCAGCTGCAGTTCTGTGTAACCAAACCAGCCTGGAGAGACAAAGATTTCAGAGCTCCTCCTGTTTGTGCTGCCCAGAGAGCTTGTACCTGTCTGCAGGCTCAAGGGGAAATGTAACCCTAAAGGTGCTTTCAGAGTATTTACCCCTTGTTTGTGAGGTAGGAAAATCTTGTTATAGCTTAGAGAAACCTTACTGTCTGACCCCAGAATACTTCTGGGAAACATTGCTGCTTTTTATTTTTATTTATTTTTCGCTAAGTGGGATCCATCCCTGATTCAGGTACTCAGGAGATAATGTGTATTTATGTTGTGCATTTCAGCTGATTTATCTGATGACCTCCTACGTACACTTGCTTGCTGGATTTGGGGCATTGAGCAGTTTTCTGCAGGCTTGTGAGCTGTTGGAGCTCTGTTCCAGCCTTCTGGTGTAATGCATGTGGGATCAGTAGCGTCAGGACTTACTTATCTCTGCTTTCTTCTTGTATCAGTTCATAATCAAAATACCCAAGATTTCCATGCTTGGGTAAATCAAGGAAATAGCTGTGTAATTTATACCACATGTTAATATTTACTGTACAAGGTGAGTGAGTCTTTCTGCTGCTGAGCTCACCCTGACAGTCAGAGCTGGGCACTTGGAATTTTCCTTTGCTTTCTGCCCAGTGAGGACCTGTGGGAATGTCTAGGAGAGACCTTGTTTTAATGTCTATTAAAAAGCTCCTGTGTAATATTAACGTTGCTCATTAGGAACTGAGGAATATCCCTTCTCTGCCATTGGGATTCTTACAAAATGGGAATTTGTTATTCTTGCTCAAAGGTCCACACTCAGAGTGGATGTTCTCAATAATGCTGGTTGTGAAGGGGCCAGAAATTAGCTGTGAGATTTTGGGGTAAATCACTGGAATTAATTTGACTTCAGTTATTTTGCTTTCATTTACAGAAGCTGGGAAGTTGGTTCTTTTTTCTTGAATACCGAGTTTCTGCAAATGAATTCAAAAACCTCCACAACCCAGCACACTTCATCTCCAGCTCTCCCCAGCTTAATTCTCAAATTCCTGATTGAATGCCACTTGCCTGTGAATTTCTGGCTTTGGTCTCTTGTATGTGTATGCGACAAAATTGGTTTTCTTTTTTCTAGGCAGGGAAAAAGTAGAAACGAGACAAACTTCCCCTCCCTTCAGCAGAGGTTCAAGACAGAAAGGGATTTAAAAAAGAAAAAAAAGAATAAAATAAAAATATAGCTGTATTTTTTCCCCCTTTGGAAGGACCTCCCACTGACTGTATCATTATCTGTCTCATGTAGGATATTGGATTCAGGATCTATAGCAGGGAGCTACGTTAGTATTGAATCTCATTTGATTTAATAAACCTTCTTTCTCCCTTGCCTGCTCAGCCTTTCCAGCCTGGCTCAGTTCTCTCAGAGTTTCTGGCCATAGAGGGATGCACAAGGCATTGCCCTCTTTATCTGGCAATGTGGGAACCTCCATCCTCCCTTGGAAATGCAGCTTCTTGTTTTGCAAATACAGCCCCTTCCTCTTCCCCTCCCTTCACACATACACAGGATGTGTCCCACTCCATGCATATGGCACTTACTTATTTTTCTTGTTTTTATTTTCTATACTTGGACCAATTTACAGCCAACTTGTTAGTAATGAAATATTTATATTGAGCAGACCGAAGATTTGGAATTATTTTATGTTCCTCCAGTGTATGAAATACAATTTTGGAGA
Source organism: Campylorhamphus procurvoides (assembly GCA_013396655.1). Taxonomy (NCBI): domain Eukaryota; kingdom Metazoa; phylum Chordata; class Aves; order Passeriformes; family Dendrocolaptidae; genus Campylorhamphus; species Campylorhamphus procurvoides. Next base: position 302,046 of record WBMV01003404.1, read on the forward strand.
TAATCCGAAGATTTTTAGGGAGGGAAGAGAACAGGGAATAAGATTCAATTTAAAGTGAAAAGGAGCATCAAAAATGTTGTCAATGGACATGTTCAGTGCATTAGAAAAAGGAGGATATACAGAGTAAAATTTCAAGCCTTGCAAAATTAACTACATAGCAAAATCTCTGCTTCAGGAAGAGCAAGCTTTTGGAACCTGTGTTTAATTTTCAAATGGGAGTTCTTTAGCTGGATGGGATGAGGTTTGGCATGTCTCTTGGCATGCATATGGATAGGCAAGCTCTGTGTCTATGGGCTCTAATTTCCCTGGAAGAATTTAAGTAAACCTTTCTCAAGCCAATAGGAGTTAACTGTGTAGTAAGAAAGTGCTCCGTGTCTGAATTCAGCTTGGACAAACTGAAATGCTGCTCTAACGTGTCAGGCAGAGCTGGCTTTGTGGAACATGCAGGGGCAGGATTTTTGTCTTGAGGGCTGGAAAAGGCTGGAGCTTGATTGCAGGCAGGCAAACTGGCAATCCCTTTTAGCTTGTTTTAAACATAGACTGAGGGGAGATATGAAAGAGATTAAGTTTCTGTGAGATTTGTTAAAAAAGGGTGCTCAGTATCAGAGGGTTCTAGCTATAGAAAATAGCAATGTGCTCACCACTACCTGTTATAATGGGAAGATTCCAGAGATTTGATCTGAATCTATAGGATTTGATAACTGGAGGAATAATTTGCTTTGAAGGCAGAATTCTGTGGCCTTGGAAGTCCTGTGTGTCCTCACTGGATATTTATGCCAAGTGGATTCCTACAATGTTTCTCCTGTGGGTTCCTACCTTAGAACTGGCAGTGAAAACCCCAGTGATTTCCAACACACCTTCTTAGACCAGTAAAACACTGGAAGTGACTCCTGGAGAAAAGGACCACATCCCTGCCCTGAATACCGTGATGGCATTTGGGGTCACTTCCCCATCAGTCGTTTTGCCTTCATAAAGGGTGTGTTTGTCAGTCTCAAAAGCTGCTGCATCTCCTAAAACCTCATCCAGGATGCCAGGCAATGGGAAAGGTGAGAACTGGTGCTTTGCATTGTGAAATCCATCACTGTATCCATAATGCATGAAAGGCCCTGTGCCATTGCATGGGGTTTTAGTCCTCCTGCAGCTCTGGAAATTGGACAACTTCATAGTCTTTTATGAAAATATAATGTACCTTTGCTACCTTTTGAGTAGTAAATTATGAATTTGAAAGTGACAAATATTAGCAACCTGCCTTTATTGCTAACAAAACTGGGCAGGGGAGAAAAAGAGGCTGCAGAGCCTTTGACAGAATGTTTAATAACTTGTGATTGCTCTTTCCCAGAGCTGATGTGTGTAATATGCATTTTCCCTCCTTCACTTTATTCCAACACTTCTGCTGGAGACTGTTGCTGTGTCTCTGCATTCCTGGACTTCTTCCTCAGTCAAAGGTTAGATAATTTGGGCAGCCAGAGTGAAGGCAAAGCTGTGACCCCTTCTGCTTCCTTTGATGGCTAAATGGCTTTAGCTGGGTACAGGGGTATGGAAATGGAGCAGAGCCATAAAGAGTGAGGGATGGAAACTCTGCAGCTCTGGGGCAGCTGAGGCTGAAACTGTGACAACCATTTTGTAGATGGATGGACATTAATCACACAAAATGCAAAAGTGGACTCCATCCCAGGTGTATTCTACTAGAAAATAATTTTTGTTGTGAGTCCCTTCCTGTTCCAGAAACTTCAAGGTTTTGGATGGCTTTGGTACCTTGGCATAGGAGCGTTCACAAATTTGTATATAAAAATTGATCAATTTCAAGAAGGAACATTCTTAACCTTGATTAAAAATCAGTATTTTGGACTTGGCAGCTGGAGTTTGTGCTGGTGTGAAGGCAGAACAGGGGATGGGGGAGGCAGGAGTGCCCCTCAAGAGAGCTGCAGCCTGGGAGGAGCAGGGCCAGGGAAGTTCTCAAGGATGCAGTTCAAGAAATCCATGCTAATAGGCTAAGGGAGCAAGGCATGCTTAGGAATGTTTAAATTTACAGGAGAACTTCTGATTGAAAACCCCAGGAATGGGGTGAAGGCTGAGTCTCCCTGAACTGTGAGAAATGACCCAACAGCTTCCAGAGTGGGAGGAAGGATCACAACTATTCCTTTGCACCTGGTTCTGGAGGTGCAGGAAGGGCTGATCAGATGGTCTCATGGCAGTTGAGCGATGCTTGGGTGAAAGCTGAACCCTCCCTCTGAAATCATGTCTGATTTCTTGCAGCAAAGCTCAAGCTACAGCCAGAAAAACGTGCTGAAACTTAGGAGGAGCTTTTCCTGCCTGGATTTTAGGACAGGCTGTCTCCAGCTGGGCTTCACTTACTATGGAAAACTACTCAAGCCCTGACTGTTGCCTTGAGGGTCACCTTTCACCTCTGTAAAGCCATCTTAAGCAATGCTATGGGCACTCTTCCTGCTCTTCAGCTTGCTCTCTTTTAAGTTTCTTTTCCACTGCCTTTGCAGTCCTCTTCATGGCACCTTCATATAATCTCCATCACCAAATGTTTCCTTTCTCTTCCTTCAAACCAGATTTTAGCACTTTTTTCCTATCTTTTGTACCTTTTCCTTTGATTTTTGGTTCCCTTAAATGGTCCCTGAGGTGAGTGGAATGTGATGTTATTCCAAATGTTTTCTGTTTTCAGGTAGGGTGGGATGGTACTATTTTGCTTCTTGGCAATTTGTTGATAATCTGAAATGCAATGTTATCAGCAGGCAAATTATTAGTTTGCCATTTAAAAATTAAGAATAGTTCAGAGAAAAGCTAATAAAAAGTGACTTGAACTGTATTTGTTGCTGAACTGTGTTTGTGGCTGTAGAAAGCCCAAGAACTGCCCAATTTTGGAGATATCTGAAGTCTGGGAAGTGAGACCACGTGGTGATGTTTTTGTTTATTGAAAATAGGCTTAGGGGCTCAAATCACACCAGCTCTTCTGAAAAAGTTTACTTTGAGGGAATTTGCTGGAATTGTCTCCTAGGAAGCGGCCCCCAAAACTTCTCCTAAGTTCAGGGTGAGAAATCTCCAGTCATCACAGAAGTTCATTGGCAGCACAGTTTGGAGCTAGTTATAAAATGTAAATAGCTTTGTCACCATGCAATATTTCATATTTTAAAAATTAAGAGAGTGTTATTTACTCTCTTCCCCTGCCACCCCCCACCATGGCTGATGTTGCTTATGTGCTGTTGGCAGATGGGATGTGGATCATTTTAATTAGATTTTATTGGACTGTTATACGGCCCATAATTGTGATCATTACTCATTTTCACTGTGGTTCAGACAGATCCTCTATTTAGACATGATGATATTTTGATGAGACAAGTCCCATGTAACTTGTTATGTTAGGGGCCAGTAGCCAAAGCAGAGGAATTAGGTGTTTCACAGCATAGAAATGGGAGTGGATTAATAAAGACCTAATGGTCAATTTGTGTTGCTAATTGTGCCCAGCCTGTGGCTGTTACAGGCAGAGCATCTCTTTGGGCTGCAGGAGCCAAAGAGCCCTCCCAGCTGAAGCCCAGGCAGCAAACATGGCATGGGAAGGGAGAAATCCCCATTTCACCTCCAGGGAGAGGGGCAAGCCCCTTGTTGGCCTCAACAACTGAGCTGTGGCCAAACCAAAGCTGTTGTGCTCATGTTCACACCACTTCTAGGTTTGCTCTCAGAAGCTTTTTCTCCTTTTCTGCTGTGTCTTTTTGCATGGCTGCTCTTGCACAACCTGCAAGGGTGCAAGGAGGGGAGGCTCAGTTTGAATTGGGAATGGTTTAATTGGAATTCTCTACCATCAGGAGCATCTTTTCTTCTGCTGATGGGTCTCTGCTGCTTTTGAGCAGCTCTGCTCAGGCACTGAGACCTTCTCTTCTTATCCCTCTCTTTGGGGTCCTGCCATGTACCAGTAAGGATGATGTTCCAGCAAAGCCTTTTTGTAGGAGCCCAGTTCTGTGGTCAGGCAGAAATATCTTCTTATTGTTCAGTTTTTTTCCTCTTCACTTTCCAGAATCACAACTGTATTTGGGTGTGATACCTGTAGAGGACAGATCCATCTCTCCTTTTGTGTCCTGAGGACAGCAGGAAAGTCATGCACTACTGCCAGGATTCGTGGTTCAAGGAAATGTCAAAAATATTTGGGAGAAAGATTGAGATTTTGAGGATTCTCCCCCCCCCCATTTCTGAATAAAGTTGCCTTTGGATAACTCTATAACAAACACATTTCTCTTAAGGAAAATAACTACTGCCCCCAACTATGGTGTATTTGCAGATACCGAAGCTGGAGAAGTGAAAATGTTTGGGCTCGTGGATTTTGGGGGTACAAATATTAACACTTGTGCACAAATGTTATCTAAACTGTGCCTGTCTGCCCCAGTAATAGCGAAGGAGCTCCTGGTCCATGGGGCCTCTGTGCCATTTTCATCCTTTACTTAAACAGAATTAAAATATTTTAGGGTTTTTCTGCAGAGAGAACTGTATTTCTTCTGTGCTCATCTAGACAGATCCATAGAGATCTCCATGTCACTCCTGCTAAGGCTGTTGTAGATTCCTCCTGTGTTATTTTGTGGTCTGATAGAAAACAGGGCCTAATTTAGTACTAAGGAACTTCTTGCTTCATTTTCTCCCTCCACTCCTTTATATCTGGAATTCTTGTCTAGATACATCTTATGAGAAAGTCTCACTTCTCATCTGCAGAAAAATAAATATGATGACAGATCACTTCTCTACCTTAACAGTCTTTTTGTTCTTTTAATTAGGGGTGTAACACATCAGGACATTATAACAAATGGACAGACTAAAGGAACATACAGGTCACTGCATTGGCCATTATGCTCTGGCTTATTCAGCAACACTCTCACAGCTGAAAAATATAAATTAGTCCAAGTCAAATAATCCTTGTAAAGAATCAGTTACAAATTTGTCCCAATTTTTTTTTTGGGGGTAGCAAAAAGAGTACTCTAATTTATTCAAAAAACACTCATTTTTTTGGTAAGTGGTTTATGCCTGTTGTTTTTTCTGGGACTTGGACCAGCTCACCTTAGAAAATTATTTTCCTCTTTTGGTTAATGTTAACAGACTCTAAATCCATGTTGCTACATCAGATGAGAGAACCTTTCCTAACAAGAGAATAATAATAATGTCTAAATTCTGGTGTGACTTTTTACAGAAAGAATGAGTACTAAAATGGATGAAACATCAAGCTTCATTTTCTCATGCTGATTTTTCAAGTGAATAATTGCAAGCCATGATTAATGTCACCCCAGAAATCTGGCACACTTATTTGTGAACATATTAATGGGTCTAAGTTTTACTATTATTCCACCAACTCTAATGCCTCAGTGTAAGCCTTATCTTTCCCAGTTGGGAATGGGCTTTGAGCAAGATATTGGTGTTCAAGGAGGGAGATCTGGGAGTAATTTCCATAGAAATGTCTCCACTGGCAATTCCCTGTTGGTATCATTGATGTGCCCACGTTCTAAATAATCAGAGAGCTTTTTGTCCCCATCTCAGGTGTGTGGTTAGAACAGAAAAGATGCAATAGAGGTGATCAAATGTAGGATGTAATAAGTAAATCTTTATAGAGATGTTAACTTTGGATCCTTCAGCTTGGAGAAGGAAACCTGCCTGTGACAGAGGTGCAAAAAAGCCTGAGCTGCCAGGAGAAAGCAAGTAGGGAACAACTGATCACTGTGTTTCTCACAACCTAAAATAAGGGCTGTCAAAACAATTCATCAGGTCACAGATTTAATAGAAGCAAAATAAGTTACTTTTTCATGTGATACACAGGTATAATATGAAGCTACTTTGCTATGGGATAATGGGAGGTGTGAAATTTACCTGTGTTCAAATAGCCTAATCCATGGAAAAATTATAATCACTGGATATTGAATATATTTTAACATACTTTGCATTGTTAAATCTACTGGATTTGTTCCTACACTCTGTTTTTCCCAAGCAGGCTGCTCCTGGAGGAGTGTTGAAGGAGCAGCTCAACTTTTCATGTGCCCTGCTCTGTCATTATGTTGTAATGATTTCAGGAGGGATGTGAAAAGGATCCCAAAGGCCTGACATCTCCATTAATTCCCCTTCAGGGCACCAAGAAGGGCTCAAAGAAGCAGCCAACCCATTGGCCTGTACTGGCTGTCACCTGGATGAGTTTGTTCAGCAAAACCCTGCTGAAGCCCCTAAGAAATACTTGCCTGCACATTGCTGCAATATCTGAGTTTATTTCTGTGTTGCCCTGGACAGGAATGGAGCAGAGGAACATCAGGATGGGAGAAAAGAGGCAGAAGGATAAGGGGAAAATCGGCAAAGAGAAACGTGCAGCTTCACTTAATGAGGGCAAATCAGATAAGGAAATGTCTGGTGATATTCACAATAATTCAGACGTGGTCCCAGTCCTTAATTACTGGCACTGGCAACTGTGGACCTGGTAGGAGGGAGGTGGATTTGTGTCTGTGTGCTCCATCTGCTGCCTGCAGAGACGGGAATGGTCCAGGCCAGGTGTTGCTGAGCATTGCTCTTGTCTAGCAGCAAGATAAGTTTAATTAAAGGGCTAATTATTCCCACTCTGGAACGGGCCTATCCTTGTAGCTGCAATCACATCCTAAGTCTTTTCTCTGGTGTTCATGTATTATACATTTATCTTCCATTGTCACGTTACTGACTCGCTTTGTTTAAGGAGGAGAAGTCTTTGGTGTGTGTGAAAATTGGAAACAAAGGGAATTGGCTGGACTGCAGTTGAGGTGATGCTTCATTGTTTGGCATTTGTCAGCACAAAAAGGCATTTCATGCTGGTTTTCTCTCTAGTGAAATAGGTATTTTACAGTTGTGGTAACTCAGGGCTTGGATCGGGGGGAATTGGACCCAGATGTTTGTGTTCTCTCACAACTATTAAGAGCATTAGGCAAAACTTGTTTTGGTTCAATCAGGAGTAACACACTCGTGATTTCCACAAAGTTGCTGGATTGACTTCAGAATAACAGACCATAGGGTTATGCTTTTTGAAGTTTTATCCTTTTTTACAATCGGTTGGAGAGCTGTGATGTAACCCAGGCATGGTTTCTCTGGCTTTGTGGGCTATGAAGAGCTCTGGATCTTCTCACCACCAAAGGCAGACAGACTTCCAGCTCTAAGTGTTAGAAACTTGCTCTTCAATATATGATTGTACATTTTGACACTTTTTGATCTTACTTAAAGACATTTTATTTTGGTAAACCCTTAGATTCTAGCTGGGGTTTATTCCACAAGCTCCTGAAACTCACTGTCCTTTCACAGACCAAAGGCTGGTGTCCTGTTTTCACAGGGTCCATAGGGCAGAGGGTGATGGATCACCCCATTGCCAGCAGTAGAGAGCTGTTTGTGGGGAAAAAAGAGTATTTTAGGGAACACAGTGAGAACCTTGGGGTCTGTATATGCCTTGATTGCCTGGGAATGGAGAGGGAATGCTCCTCTGCCTAGTTCAGTGACTGTTAGATCTTAATAACAAGTGACCATTTCCTCCAGGCTAGGACCTTTATTTTATGTCATTTTGGACTCTTTGTTGGTTAAAACTTTGACTCAGGTCAAATTGATACATAAGATTCTCCCCCTCTCTTGTGGCCAAACTTCAAAGACCTATTACTTATAGAGCTTTAGCATTCCAGGCTTGCACTAATCACCCACTAATGGCTCCATTTCTTCGCAGGAAGCACTTTATATTTGACTCTGGGAGCCAGGAGAAGTATCATAGGATGGATAAGGATATGCACACAGTGTTTGTGACTTTAATATAATCTCTGAGTATTCCAGGATTCTGTAATGTCTGTCAGGCTGGGCCTGAGCCCTGCTGCTGCTGAACTGCCTGGGGCACTGTGCAGGCAGCAAACACATTCTTTTCACTAAAACAAAGCACAGCAAACCATCTAATGAATTCCAGTCCTGTAACGTTATGGGCGAAGTAGAAGTGCCACTCCTTTACTAGGATGGTTGTAAGGAGACATTTTGGAAACCACAGGGCTTAAGTGATAGCAGCCACCAGCCAAAACCCCAGCATGTGTCTGTGTGTGGAACAGGCACACATGGAATACGTGCCAGAGCTTTGGAGGGTTTTGTAGGACACGTTCGTGGAAAGACCATGAAACCTGAGAGACAGCAGTGCAAAATACATTGGGAAAGGAATTTCAGGAAAAGCCAGAGCGAGGTTTTTGGGCTCAGTGCTGGTCAGAAAGTGTGAGCCATTCTGAAGAGCAATCCTTCTTTGCAATTTAGGCCATGGAAGGAAGAATGGAATGTTTTATGTCCTTTGTAAACAGGATCTGCCCATTGACTCCACCTTCATTTTTTTCCCTTTACGCTAGAAAAAAAACCATGTATGTATCTTCATTTTTTGGCTGTTAAGGTCAAAACGGGATAATCTATAATCTCTTGAAACCTATGCAAGCTATATAGGATTTATTACACTCTGATAGGGATTAATTAGGCTCTGAGAACTCCTACCAAGCCTTTCAACATAAACATGTCTAACTTGCATCCCACAAGTGTGATTGAAGGGCAGGGAGAGGGAACCCCCCCAAAACCACAATTAAGAATATTCATTCCTCAGGGAAACCTGAAAATGTAAAACAGTGGGACTCAGACTTGGCAATGTTTATCTAAGGAGATGTTCATTTGTTTTAACTCAAATTTTGAAAATACAGTCTTTCAGCAGGAGGATGGATTACAGCACTGTGAAACCAAAGAAAAGGTACATGATGTTCCTGTCAGGATAAACATGGGAAAGAAAGGGGCAGCCATCAATGGGGGAACAACTATTTAGGGACTTCTCAGAGAAGCTGGGTGTATTGGAATTCATGGCATCAGGTGGAATTCACCTGAAGGTGATAAAAAGTGAGCCAATGAGATTGTGATTGTGTCTGAAACATCATGGTGACCTGGGGGAGGACCCTGATGATTGAAGTGACTGAGGAGCTGTCAAAACGTGTGTATACCTTTTTATAAGAGGAGAGGCTACTCGCTAGCATTGAGAACAAAAATCAAACCTTCCCTAATTGAATTTGGTCAGAGAGGGAGTTCATAATCAGGAAAGGCAGTTGGTCTGTAAGTGGCCAGCAATGTCCTAGTCTGGGGACTTGAGCAAAGTATTTGTATTTCCAGTGTCTTAAAATAATTAAAACTTTAAACAGTTTTTGAAACTTCAAACAGAATTCATCCATGGTAGTGCAGGTGTCAAAAAAAGATCCCCTGATGTGTATTTTCCTAGCCTGAGCTCAGGAAGACTCTGTATGGAGCTCCCTTTGGAGCCTCCTTCCCTTGTGCTGGTCTGAGCCCAGCTCTGGTGCTGCCCTGATGTGTTTCACTCCCAGTGGAAGGCAGGAGCCAAATGTTGCTTTTCTGGCATTGTCTGATGTGAGAGTTTGCAGCTGGGAGGTCCAGATCCTGCACTGAAGGTTTCAGATTGTAATTCAGGAAGGATGGATGCATCCAGCTGGCTGCAGAGCAGGCCAATTTGGTAACACTCCTGGGCAGCCCCTGCTTTGTTTTAAACTTTTTCAGGGTGTTTAAAAGAGTTGCAGAGTAGCAGGAATTTAACAGCACTCAGGAAAGCCAAGCACCTTGCAGCAGCTTCAGGGACAGAGGAGCTGGACCGAGGGGCCCTTCTGTGTCATTCCTAGAAAGCTTCTCCAGGTGGGACAGCTTTTCTGACCTCTAAGGTGTATATCTGTGTTCTGTGCAGCAAATGCAACTGGAAAGCCCTTTAAGATCAACCCTTGGCACTAAATACACACTGCCCTGATCAATTCATCAGATCCTGCATGTGGAAGCCCTTTTGAGTTCATTATTTGTGAGCACAGTATGGTGTGAGGATCCATGAGCTTTATGGACAGTGAATTCCCAACTCCCTAAGAGAGAATATTTGCTGTAGAAACCTGAGTCCAAGAGAGCTGAAGGCACCTGGTTGGGGAAAGCACACACAGAAAAGATTCTCTCACTTCTGGCTGTGGCTTATTCAGGCAGAGAGCTTGTTTACCTAATCTAAATATTTGACCTTTCTACTTTTTGGAAATGGTATTTTTCTTCCTCTTAATTATGTGGAAGGAGCACTTCCTTTCAGAGCTCTGATGGACTTCTCTATAAATAGCTACTCACATCCCAGAACCTTGCACCAGAGCCTTCAGCAAAGTCAGCATCCCTAGGACTTTTTAAGCCTGAGATGGGAACCACGTGGAGTTTAATCATTAATCACCAGTCTTTAATTAACAGCTCTGGGCTTTGAACAAAAGGCGCTTACTGCAAGGCTGCCGAGGGGCCCTGAACTCTTCAGCGTGCTTTCATTTGGGGGACCTGGTGGCCTTCCAAAGGGGGCTGGTGGAGCAACCTCCTCCTCGTGGGAAGGGTTATGCATCCCAGGAACAGCAGATGTTTGTGTCCTGATCTCCATTTTCACAACCAGCCCGTTGTGAAAGCCCTGCAGGCTTGGGCTGTCTCAAGGTGGGGATGCTGCCAGTTCCCTGAGGTGGGCAGAGAGACAGAGACTCTCCAGAGCCCTGTTGCCTCCATCAGGTGAGGTGGGTTTTAACCAAAGGAAGGAAGAAAGTTGCTCCAGGCTCGGAAAATTTTATAGGGGAGTGTTCGAAATTGAGCACTCAGGAGAGAAAGAAAACATTGCTATAAAAGTTGACTCAGCCAATATTTTTCTGCATTCCTGCTGCCGTGATTGAAGATATTTGTTTTTAATATAGGTTCCTTCCATTTGTAGTCTGGCTTTGCTGTAGTAAAAACTAAAGGGCAGATCCTCAGCTGATATAAATTGGCTGCAGTGAAGCTAATGGAGCCGTGCTGGTTGGGCCCAGCTGAGGGAGCTGGCTGATGCTGCAGCGCTCCATACCCCCATTAGACTGCCATGATTACGATACTAATTCAGTAAAATGGCCTTGCAGAGTAATAAAACCAACCCAGAGGATGGGAGATGAAAGGGCTTCCCCCCAACAGTCCTGGCATTTTTCAGCAAAATGTTTTGCTTTATGTTCTCTTCTGTCAGCAAATGCTCCCAAACAAAGCTTTTTGCACCAAATACACCCGCTCTGACAGAACTTTTCCCTGGGAAAGGCTTTTTGGCTTCAGTGTCCTGCCTGTACACACATAACACGTGTGGCAAGCACAGTGCCACGGCTCAGGGCACCTTGAGGTTTGGGCAAGAGAAGGAATTGGGTCCTTAAAGGGCAGGGGTGATACTGCAGGGCAGTTAAAGCCCCGAGGTAGCCCTGACTTGTGAAAAACAGGAGTTCTCATACCAGGTGATAGAACATTGATCATTTTACTTGTGCTCTGCCTGCTCTAGTTTTTCTTGATCTGTCTGAACTGGGAGAAAGAGCCAGTGGGGTTATCCAAAACTGTGTTCTTCTCTGTCACAGGGGTAAATCAGGTGTTCTCCTCCTTGGGATCAGCTCCTTGACAAGATGCTGGGCTGGAGCAGTGAGGAGTGTGGTAACCTGTGCTGCCTTATTGCTTGGAGCTGTTGAGCACCAAAGGGAACAAAAAAGACACAAAGACCTAAATAAAGGCAGATGGATGCATAGCTAGATCCCTGGGATGAAATATTTTGTTTGCCATAGCACTGCTGAACAGCACATGGGGGTTTCAGTGCCAGACGGGATTTTTACAGGGACATTGCTAAATGGAGGCAGTAAATTTAACTTTAAAGGACCATGAATTGAAGCTTTTGGCTAAAAGCTGAAATGCTGTTACTCTTTACTGGGCCCTTTTAACTTCACTTGGAACAGGATAGTATATTTTACTTCTAGGGCCCTTGGAAGTTGAAGGCCCTGCCTGTGGCAGGTCTCATTCAGCTCCTCGGGAGATGGGACCTGGGACCTGGTGGAGCAGCAGCTCAGCACTGTGGTGGACCTTTCAAGGTGAATGTGAACCAAGCCAGGTTTTCTGAGGAAAGGTGAAACACAAAACCATCTGTGTGTCGTTGCAAAATTAAATGTCAGTACCATTTTAAGTGCCAGAAGAGCTAAAGGGACACACAGAGGTAGAAAAAAACAATGCCCAATGTCCTGAATGAGCATATTAGGCTGAATCCTGCTTCCAGACCTGAGGTGGTCCCCAAGCAGCAGTCATACAAATGCTGATCCAATGAATAAGTTTTCCTACATACTCAACACTTTGAAACAACCTAAACTATTCTTGCTATTCACCCTTCTGGTGTCATGATGCAATTTTAATCTGCTTATACCCTCTGCTGCTTTGAAGGAAAAACACTGACTGGGTTTGTACTAAATTCTTTTCAGAAGCAGCAAAACTTCTCTTGTTAACATCTGGTTGTAGCTTCCTGCAATTCCTTCTGGTACATGTCCCCAGTGCTGGAACTACCCCTGGGACTGGGATATTCAGTGTGGGGAAGACAGACTGCAAGTCCTTGGTAAAGATGGGATTTGGCTGCATTTGGCATTTATCTTCTTCTCTTCCAGGTCTTTCTAAAACATCAGCAATTTTGGGATCCACCACAGGTTGACAGTGGAAGCTGTGCTGGGTGTTTGTTCCCAGGAAGGGCTCTTGGACTGAGAGAAGACAGTGTCTCTCATCACAAGCATTGTGTGTTTGGGGTCTGAGGGCCTTGGCAGTGGGAGGCTCTAGTTACCCAAAGGGATCAGAAATCTTCTGCTATAAGCTGGTGTTTAAAAGAAGCCTTTGAAAGAAAAATCCAGCTTGACAGGGGAGAGGAGGTTGCACAAATATCTTACTTTTGGGATAGATGTGCCCATTTCTTACATTAATTAGAGAAAAGAAAGATTGCTCTGGAAACCTTTGCAGAACACAGGTGTCTCTGCTTACTTAGCCAGAAATTTGTGGTCAAACTGGAGCCCAAAGAGCTCCTGTGTGTTAGTGCCCCACTGCTGGAAGGAGGAGGCAGAGCCTGCCACCACAGCTGGGGAGGTGGGTGAAGAACATGGTTGTTAGACCTAATCAGAGGAAGGAAAGCTTTGGAGCATATGGACCCCAATGTGTGGTCCAAGTACAACAGCTTGGTGAGTGTCCTGCAGGGAGACTTTTACTAGCACTGCAACAACAATTCATCATTGCCTGAAGGTTTGATGGGTCTGCTACTCCTCGTCTTAATTGACCTCGGCTGGAGACCTGCATTTCAGTCCAGCTCAGTCACAAAGGACTCGGTCTGTGCTTGAGCCTTAAAGAGCATATTTATCAGAGAATCACATGATTAATGGAACTGAGGGATCTCTGTTCGACAGTGGCCAGGAATTGAATTAACAGAGCAGGGGTTTTGGCAGGTGTGAAGCACTGGCAAAGCTGAGCCCCAAGGCTGGGCAGGCAGAGCCCCCCTGGGCTTGGAGGGGCAGCCCCTGGCTGGGTGTGGGCAGCTTTGGGGGCCAGGGAGGAGCTCATCAGCTGGCAGAGCTGGAGGCACAGAAGTCTGGGCTTACTTCTGGAAAAGGAAAATGAGTGAGCATAATTAACCCTTCACAGAGCAGCACCAAAATTAGGATTGCCCACAGCCCACTGGCAGAAAGGGCAAAAGTAAAACCGGGTTCACAGAAGTTGCTGTTCCCATGTAAAAGGTGATGGAGAGTGAGGAATAAATGAACAAATGAACTGCGAGAGGAGAATGCTTTCTTTCTTGCCCGCTTTTCTCCCACTCTTATTTCTTTTTCCCTCCATGTCAACACCAAACAAGACAGACTAAAATTAATGGGGAAAGCAGCAATTAGCAAATTAGGTTAGCGGCGTGTTGCAGTGTGCCATGGCTGCCAGGTGTGAGGGGCTCTGGCAGGATATTTATTAATGGCTGTCAGAAAAGTGACACTTTGATGAATGAAGGTGGGTAATCGGCACCCTCCGACAGCGAGCACCGAGAGGCCTCAACGTGCTAAACTGCAAAATCAAACCTTTTGGAACCCCCATACAAAAATACAACAACAGAAATCGCTGCGAGAGGAGCGTGTTTTTCCATCAGGAATTCGAGTTCACGTTCTCCTCTAAATAACATCTTTTTTTGCCCCTGTAACTTGGTGGGGAGGAGTTGTCAGGTTGAAGGTTTTTTGAGGCTTTTGAAGGTTTTCCTTGGAATATGGGACTCAAGGATTTCTAAATGCAGGCAAGCTTCAAACTTTGTCCTGCTCTGTGTTATTGGTCCATCCCAGTAGCACCATCAAAGCCAGTGGTGCTACAGTCACACCTTCTGGGCTTTGCCCTTTAAGCACAATAGCATTAATAGTCCATAATCCAAGTCCGTGTCCAAGGTAAGAGTGTCTCTTGCCTGGTGGTCAGGATTTGCTCTGGTCCTCTTTAACACGACTGTCCCATGCTGTCCAGGAGCAGGAACGGGGCAGATGTGAGAATCTATAGGTGAAACTCTTCTGACATTGTTTCACCAGTGGAGTTGTATCCTGCTGTTTTCACTCTTGATAATTTTAACTTTCTGATGAATATGTTGTTGCTGTTGGAAGTCAGTTAGGTAAGTNTGATCATTTAGGGACATCACTACATGATATGTGACCAGTGTTGGGCACCTGGCAGACTGTGGCCCTGTGGGGACAGTGCTAATGCTGAAGGTTCCTGTGTAAAATCACAGCACTCTCAACCCTTGGCCAAGAGTTTAGAGGAAGTTTTCTTTTAAGTTGTCTTCTTTTTCCATAAAGAAGTTCTTGATGAGGTGAATCTACCTGCTGGGAGAGCATCTGGATAAAAGATCACTCTGTAAAATGCTGGGGTACGTGGAATTTTCTTCCCAGGTTTTCAGACTTTGGATTGCACTCTGGAGGTGGGGTTTGTGCAGACCTTCCATAGCAGAGCTGCTCAAATCCCCCAATTCCATAGAGAAATTGAATACATTTTTATAAAATCCTAGTTCTGGCTTTGGCCAGCTAAAACAACTGTGTAAGTTTTGATTAAAAACATGAGAATAAATGTAAATCATATCCCAGGCATTCATCTGTTCTTCTAGTTTGAAATGAAGCTGAAGGATCTTTCTGGAATTATCCATCAGGATCTGTGGACTTGTTAAATTTGGATTGGCACTTGAAGCAAATCTGAAATTGTTCTCTTATGCTTTAATAATTGTATTTAGTTTCCTAATTTGGCTGGTAAGTTTATCAGAAGATAATTGAACATTTAAAAGTATAAGCTGACCAGATGGTAGGAAATACTTTAAAATAAACTTTCTTTCTGAAACTTTGCTCTGTTTTTGCTCTCTCATGAATACAGTCTGTCTGCGCAGCTCCAACCTGTGGAGGTGCACGTTCTTAAATTAAACAACTCCTGAATGAAACCAGGTTATTCCCTCTCTGTGGCAGAAGGCAACAGATCCATGCCAAGAAAAACCAGTGAAGCCACCAAGTGCTGCTGGCTACTGTTGTTGGCTTCTGCCCCAGCCTCCTCACACGTGTCCCAGCCATCATGGGTGCTGCCTTTGTTGCTCCTGTTGTGACATCCCTGAATCCCAGCAGCAGCAGCAGCTCTGTCAGCAGGAGCCTCTCTCTTCCCTCCCTGTGAGGGTGCTGTTTTCAGGGCTCAGCAAGCCAAAATTTACTGGTGGGTTGTGCTTTCAGGTAAAAATGGGTCTGGTTGAAGTCAGGTATTGCTCTGAGTTGTAAAAGGAAAGCAGGGAAAAAAAAAGAGATGGAAAAAGGGAATATCTTATAAATTATTCCAGGGACAGGAGAAAGTGTTCTCAAGTCACTTTGGTTTCTTAAACAGCTTTTATTGTTTCTACTAAAGGATGCAGGAGGGTCTTGTTGTGTTGTGCATGGGAGAACTGACCAAGGAGGAGCAAATCCATGGCTGGTTTTTGTGGACTCTCCCACCCTCAGGCTCTGGCTCTGCTCTCCAGCACTGCCATCCCTCCTCTCCCCAGGCAGCCCTCTGGACACAGCCTGGGCTGGAGCAGCACCGTGCCAGCTCCATCCACTGGGCATCTCACGTTCCAGGCTGGTTCACAGGCACTGTTGTTTCAGGTGATGCTTCCAGCGAAGTGAGCACGTTTTCCAGCTTCAGTGAGATTTAACCCGACTGCTGAAGTTCTTGTAAGTGTTCCTGAGCTTTGGGTAAGCGCAGTTCTCCAGTTTCACTGGTGGTCTGTAGGAGTTTATGGGTCTGTTGCAGACCAGTAAACCCAGGTTTTCCACATCCATGTTTTAGTCCTTCATTAGGCTGGTTTTCCCTAGCCAGATTCTTTCCTCTTTTAAAGAGGGCTTGCTACCTTTATGTTGTTCATTATATGAATGTTCAAAGTCTTCTGTCCCCATGGAAGCACACACCAAATGTTTTCCCCACTCTTTGGTGTTTACAGTTTACATATCCTTCTTACTGACTTGCACAGGAGTCAGCAAGGAGCAGCCCCCGACTCTGCTCTGTGCAGTGGTGAGGAAGCCTCCCAGCTCCAGTAATCCATCACACTGCACTGATAGCAGCTTGAAGAGTGAGCAAAGATAAATGGCTTGTCCAGGCTGAGCTTGTCTTGGCTTCACAAGGGAAAACACTGCCAGAAATTCCCTCAGTGTCTTGGCTGGGTGTGATGGGAGGGTGCTGCTTACCCACTGCTTGCTGTGTCTTCAGTGCAGAAATGGTCTGCTGCCATCAGTGCTGCTGCTGCTCCTGGCTGGGCTCTGGCCACCCACCCCTGTATGAAGACAAGTATTTTTTCATGACAATGTGCTTGGTATCCACCTGCCCAAGCTGCTTTCTGTTTTCTTGTTGCAGTCAGCGCGGCAGTGCTGTCATTTTCCAGGTACATGGTGGGTAATTAATGAGAATGTCATTTCCAGGTTGTTTTCAAAGACTAGATTGAGAGTCTGAGAAATTATTTCAGTCAACACCTTAGGATTTTTTGAACTATTTTTTCATCTGGGAAAACTATCGTATTTGTTGCTTAGTTTGGGGATACAACTTGAGGAAAATAACTGTGCTTATATTTTTAAGGATAGCATGACTTGACTCTTAGTCAAAATGCAGATTTTTGGGTTAACATGCCACCCACCAGGGCAACTGGGTGCACCAGGCAGGGCTGGCTGGCTCTTGTGGCAGCACTGGCACTGCCAGCATCCTTCCTGTGTGCCATCAGGAGGTTGGTCTTGTGGTGGTCTTGAGAGTCAGTGGCTGGTTATGCTGTGGGTCAGATCCTGCCCTGTGGAGCTGAAGGAGTAGCAGGATGTGCTGTGACTTGGCCTGGAGTCCTCTCCAGTGCTCCTCAGGGCTGGCTGGGCTGGGCAGAGGTGTTAGCCAGGATATATGTATTTTATTATACCTGTAACTTCTTTCACAAGAGTAATAAGTCTGCTTTATGGGAGACCCCGAGTGACTCCATAAGGAGCACAGAGATTGGTTTTAGCACCTTTGCTCTGCAGGACATTGCTGTCCCCAGCACTGGAGCAGAGTGCCCAGGCACAGACCTGATGATGCACGATGTGCATCCCAAGAACTGTCCTTTGTGCTCATTTAGGCATCTCCTTGGCCATTCTTCTCCTGAGCAAATATCCCCACAAGTCTCTGCTCAGCCTTATATTGCTATATGCTTTAATTTTACTTTTTTATTTGCAAAAGGGAGGGGTAAAGGACTCTCAGGCAGCAAATCTTACCTTTGCATCCTTTTTGACTCTGCAGTCACCTGTTTCTCCACTCTCATCACTCCCCCAAGCAGCACTGCTTTGCAGTAATACTCCCTACAAAGCTCCTACGTGTTGGCCAAGGGAATGGTGGCTTTTCCTCACCATGGTGTCATGATCCACACTTCTTCACTGCCACTTCCATCAGGGAACATGGCACACTGCACCTCCACGTGCTGGACAGGTTTATGTTTCAATTTTGGCTGAGTTTTCTGGGGAGGGGGAATATTTAAAAACAATGAAGTTAGTGCTGGCTTCAGGGGAATTTCTGGGCATCACCAATGTTTTATTCCCAGTAATCTGCAGGTTCCTCCTGGGTGGATGGGATGTGTGCAAGGCTGAGCATGTGCACATGTCTCTGGTGATATACGGAGCGTCGGCGCTGCTGCTGCCATTAGTGTTAATGGGCTAAAGCCCTTCACATCAAGCTGAGAATATACTCCCACTAATTGTGTACCAGCCACCCCCTGGGACCTTGGTGAGGATGATGCATCAGAGCAGAGGTGCTTCCAGTGCTATGATGCCTTGGGATAAATAAATAAGGAGCTAAAGTTAGACTCTGGTTCAGGAAGGCTGATTCAGTGCCAGCATTATAACACTGGGAAATCGGACAGCACCGATGCCAACCTTTATCCCCTTGGTCCTGGCCTGGTCCACTGCTGCATGGTGCCATCTCCAGAGCCATACATCACCACTCAGCCTCACCTTGATGATGTATGATGCCCATAGATCCTTATAGCGGGAGTGCACTCTGATGTATTGCGCCAATACATCACGGACAGGGCTCGCCCGGGTGATGTATTAGTGCCCTGAGAATGTATTACTCAAATGCTGGTATTGTTCAGGGATAAAGCCAAGCCAAGGAGTGGATTCAATTTAATTACAGCACAAATGGTAGCCTGGTGCCAGAAGGACGTTGGTGCTGAGATGTTGGCACCCTGTGGAAATAGGAGGTGTGGAGATGGTGCTGTTGAGTCACATTGAGGTGTACCATGAGAAGAGGTGCCATATTTTAAAGGAATGGTCATTTTTCCAGGGGAATATAGAAGGACAATTCTGAGAACTCTGTAGGGTGTGGTTTGGAGTGTGCAGGAAGCTCCTGGGCAGGCAGTGCTGGCCAGCAGAGAAGCACAAAGGGCAGGGTGCTCCTCCTGCCTCAGAGCTGTGAGCTGTGAGAGGCTGGCTCAGCATTCTGCAAAGGGATTTTCTTTTGGTCACCTGTGGCACTAAAAATTGCTGGGCCCCTCCAAGCAGTGTGAAGTACACACTGCCAAAACACTGCCTTCCCCACCGAGGAGACAGGCTTTGAATCCAGCAGTGCATGCAAGTATTTTCTGTTGGATATTTTGATAGCAAATTTGAAGAGATTATTGTGTGGTTCCCTTGTGCTTACTTAGGTGTCATCAAAAACCGGAGGAGAGAACTCTTAGACCATTAGAGGAGACCCTTGACCATCATCAGTGAGGAACTACCAAGTGGTAGAGACCAACGAAGAGCAGCATTTTAAGGAATCCAAAACCAAGAAAGTAACTCTTAAAACAATCTACCTTGAGTATTTGTCTCTGGTTACTCTCCCTTCCTCTTTGTTCCTCTTTTTTACATCTCCTTCTGCTGTTTGGTATTGAAACAAAATGTTTGTTATCTGATTGCCAAAGGATGGTATGTCTGAAAACACCTGCTTTTTGTAATATCCTTGTTTGCAGTGGGAAGTCCTATGGGAAGAACTCAGACACTTGAGAATTAAGGTGACATTTCAGAAATTATCTGTTTAGCCTACTGCATTTATCATATTCTTTTAAAGGCTCAAAACAGGATGTTTTAAGTACAGAAGAAATGAAAATGCCTTATTTTTGGATATGAAAGATTAAATCCTGCCTCCCTCAAAGTCAAGAGGAGTTTCTAAGTAACCAGAACTTGACCCAGTCTCTTCCAGAAGAGTTTCTGGTCATTGATTACCAGATATATTTGATTATTCTTTTAGAGAAATGTTGAGCCAGGGATGGCAAGGTGGTAGCAATACTTGGTTCCTGTCCAGTGTTTTATATCTATTAACCTAGGCATCTTCCAAGCAAGGTAAATACAGATTTGCAGATGAGAAATTTGCAGCACAAACAGATAAAGTGACTTGTGCAAGGTCGTATAGCAAACCGGTGGCAGGGCTTGGAAGAGAAGCCTGTTGATCTGACTCACTCCTCCTCTGACATCCCTGTCATTATTTCACTTCTATTATTATCTTGACTTCTTTGTTGCATAGTTTTAAATCAGATCTGCTCCCATCTGCCTGTTGTTCATGGCTTGAAGGCTGTAATTTTTGATGGTCTTATAATGGAGAATAAAATGTGACCTTTTTTTCTCCCCCCCATCAGTTTCTCTGTTGATAACTCAGAAATGCTTTATTTTTGGGTGCAGATTGAGGAAGGCTAGGGCTGATACACAGGCACAGTGGATGCTACAGGGAAAATTACTTTTTTGCACAGCACTACAAAGGTCCCTCTCCTGTTCCAGGACTGTCTTACCCTGTCCCAGCCACACCAAGCAAGCAAAACACTGAAGTTACTTTTGTTCAGTTCTTGCTTAAAATGCAAGAGAGAGGTGGCTGGGAGCAGTGGGAATTTACACTGCCCTGGGATTCCTGTGGATCCTGGGCTTGCTGTCTGTGGAGAAGGGCATGCAGTGCTCCTGAGTGTCCTCCTGCAGGGCTGCTCCTCTCCCACTGCACAGAAAATGTGTTGGTGTCCCCATCAGTGCATGACCCTCGAAGCTGTTTGTCTCCTCCTGAGGTAGGTTCACCCCCACACTACCCATCCGTGGAGTCTGTGGTTCACAGTGATCCTTATCAGCCTGTGATAACTGTTGTAAAAATTTCTATAAATAGAATTTCCTCCTGCCCAAATCTTCTTGCTGGCTCAGCTGTTTTATTTTTAACAGAAAGGCATGTTGATGCTAAGCAGAAATAATTTTTTTTTGTTTAAATCTCTCTATTAAACATAAAAAGATGCTGTGTCTGTGTAAAAATGAAAGGTGCCCCTTAGATATTTTTAAAGCTTCCAAAAATAGTCTCAAGTCTGTGACAAAGCTTATTGAGCAGGAATAGCTGTAGACAGCAATTCTGCCATGGGAAGGATCGTGTCTCCTCATGCTCCTGGCTGGGATCTGCAAGAAGGGAGATGCTTGAACAAAGACCTCGAAAAGGAATTAACTGAGAACTCCTCTTTAAAAGGCTTGATAGCAGCAGTGCCCAAATAGTTTTGCTGGTGATCTCACATGTGTTTTCCCTTCTGGGCTTGACAGCTGCCCTTGAGGTTGAGAGCTTGTCGCTGCAGTTGAGTCTTTGCTGGAGACCCAGAGCCCCACAGTGAGAGCTGCTGCTGTGATGGGGAAAGGGGGGAATCACTGCCTGGGGCTTCTCAGTGCAAAGAGAGAGGGAGGAGGATTGCTGGCTTTGCCTTGTATGCACAACTGATACTGGACTTGGGAAAGATGTAAAATTTGGCTATTGTTTCTGCTGCAGCACCCCTGCACCCCTGGGGTCAGAGCACAACCATATATGCCCTCGATTCAGCCTCCAGCACAACCCAGGAGGAGGAAAATTGGAGGGGAAGAGAAGCAGATGGGGTGGGACTCTCCAAGGAGAGATGTTTTACAAGGCTCCCAATGCTTTTTCTTCCCCCCCCATAGTGTGGGCTTTTGTCTCCTTACTCGTGGCAAATGCCAAGCCAAGCGTTCATGTGTTCACATCCAGTGAGAGGGGAAAGTCTCTGGAGAACTTCTAAAAAGTGTAGAAGATAAGCTGACTATTATTAAAATTGCAAAATAGTCAATTGCTGACTGCTGAACAGCTTATATGGAGAAGAAAAGGGGGTTATAAAATGGGGAGATCATCTATTGTTTGGAGTTAGGGAAAAAAAAAAAGAGGTTATTTCAGTCCCAAAGTGCCTGATCAGCCATCCTAAGCCAGCCTGCATTGGTGTGCAAGTTCAGATGATATCACAGAGGAATTTGTGCCCACCTGAAGGCAGGGTTTCCAGAGGGATGAAGTCACTTCTGCTCTCCCATGTGGCAGAACACGAGAGGCTGATTCTCTGGGAATTTTTCAAGTTCTCTGAGCAGAAAAGGGATTGGGCAATAAACTAAAATTTGAGGGTCAGTTCTTACTTTTGTGTAAATATCCTGCATCCCCTCGAGAAAATTGATTTATTGCTTTCACCCTTGATTCCTCACCTGCTAAATTGGTAGGAATACTTCCTTTGTGCCCACCTTATTCATATGGGCCTCTCTTTCATGACAGACACTGGTTCTGTGTTTGCTGCAATGAGGTTTCATTTCTTTCTCGCCACTCTAAAGAGCAGTTTGTATTGCACCAATCCTGCTAACTAGCACTAAAATAAAATTACCAGAGACACACCTAAGCTGCCTGAGATTCTGATGCTATAGCTCCAATTTGAATGTGAAGCTCACCAGGGTTTGGTGGCTGTCCTGTGCCCGTGGCTGTCAGCCTGCACCACTGACTGTCAGCATGAATGATGGATTAACAAACCTGTAATGATTTAGTCCCTCTCCAGGAACAAGCAACTCTGCCAGGGTGATGTGCATTCCAGATATGCAGAGAACAGGGCTGTGTGGCATTGTCTCACTCAATAACATAGGAGCTGGCAGCTGGAGAAAGGAATGTTTTTCACCATTACAGTGTGCAAGTATATGTGGACCCCAGAACATGCAGATTGGAGGTTCTGATTTAATTCTTTTTTTCCTTTTTAAACCCAAGAGTAAGCTTTGACAGCACACGAAACTTCCAAGCTGAAAGGCTTCATGCTCTGTTTTTTTTCTTTTTTTTTTTCCAGATGATGTTAGTGAGGGACCAGCTGGGTTCAGTGGAGTCCACAAGGTACTTTTGTTTATGGATGAAGCCATGCAGATGGGGATCAGAGGTTGTGTGTAGCACACTGGGGCTGAGAGAGGTCGGGCACCAGAGATTAATTTCTTGGCTGCTTAGAGCCAAGGTTTAATAGCAGACTGGGAAAGGACAGTGATTGAGTTTGCTGCTAGCAGAACCTATAGTTCAGGTCAAGAAAAAGGAAGGAGCTCAGGGGCTCTGTGTGTTGGTTGCAGGAGAAAGTCTAATGGCTTAACAATATGTGGCCTCAGCAAGATGTATGGTGGTGGCTGCCACTGGTGAGAGGGGCTGCACCCCTGCAACATCACCTCTCCCACAGCCAGCAGGGCTGGGGCCGGGCTAATGCTCACAGCCAGGCAAAGCAAACACACAAAGGAAGCCTTGTTAATTCTGCAAGGGAGGGAGAAAAAAGGGGAAACATCCGTGTTCTCCAAATAGGGGACACAGAGCGTCTGAAGTGCAATGGGAGGGTGCATTTTCTTGCTCGTTTTAGGGTCTGAATTGCATACTGTAACAAGCCTGTGTAGATGTCAGCTGGCATCAGGGCTGGGTGACTGATTCTGTCTAAATCAAGAACTGATTCTGAAGCTGAAATTAAACTGTAGTCTGGCTCTCACTGCTCTTGATTGCTCCATGCTACTATTCCATTTCACAACACTTTCTAAGTTTTCAGTTCTGTGTTTGTTTTTCCTCTCCCTGCTTTCAAAATCCACTTCAGTCACATTTCTTTTCTTTTAGAGCATGAATTCTAAATATCTGGCCAGGAGAATCTGCTTTGAGCATTTGAATGAGGTTGTATGTCTTTATAAATCATATGGTGAGGTAAAGAATTGTAAATAATTTCAGGCTGTTGTCATTTTGGTGGAGGAAACCTGGCTGTGAGCAGGAGGGACTTCATGCAGGTGGTAATGGGCTAGCCTTGGTGTTATGGACCTGAGACTCAAACCTGTAGGTAGAAAATTTGCCTTTCATTAGTGATTTGCACTGGAATTCCAGGAAACAGGAAAATCAGGGTAATATCACAGGCAGGACTTGACCATGGTAGCTGTGTTGCTATCAGGATATACCTCAGTTATACAGAAAGCATCAGTTTGATCCCACGTTAGAAAATCCTTGTTTTGTGTCCCTGAGTCAGGTGTTTATTGGATTTCCTATTAAAAACCTTTTCCTAACTGGTTTTGCCTCCAGTTCTCTTTCTTGTGAGTCTCCTGGGTGATGTGAAGTTTTGCCTTTTTGCACCACAGTGAGCTTTTATTCTCAGGAAGGAGCAGAAGCTGCACCAAATGTGAACTGAGTGTTATGGGTTTGGTGATCAGGCACGGATGGGATTCCTCTCCCCAAGTCCTCCTCTGCTGTTTCTATCCATTAGATTTGCTATTAGAGTTATTGGTTCTACTCTGTAATCTCTCCTGTCCAAGTTATTTTACTCTTTTATGAAGCCAACACTTTGGGATTCTCACCAGAAGCTTGACCCTCTACTTCAAATCTGTTGAAGAAAGGGTTTGTCTTCTTGTGTAGCTGTGCTGAAGTCATGGTGATTTCCAGATCTCTTAAGATATTCTTCTGAAAAGTTTTGGATTTTTCCTTCATGTAAAGTGAGGGGGGAAAAAAGTTGGGTTTTTTTTAAATTTGTTTGAAGGTTTCTTTTCTGGTCCAGTTCAAATAAGCAACACACAAGAAGCTTGGGTACTTCCTTGGAAACCATTAATATAATGTCAAGTTTTGCCTTTTGTGGAAAGACGTTTTTGAAGAG
Organism: Campylorhamphus procurvoides; assembly: GCA_013396655.1. Lineage (NCBI taxonomy): Eukaryota > Metazoa > Chordata > Aves > Passeriformes > Dendrocolaptidae > Campylorhamphus > Campylorhamphus procurvoides. The sequence goes on from WBMV01003404.1 coordinate 326,308, forward strand.
GTCTGGTGAATTAAAGCTTGAATCAGTCTCTAGATCAGAGCCTGATTCACAGCAGATTATCCCAGGCCTTATTCCTCCTCCTCCAGAGCATCCTGCAGCAGCTGCTCCCAAAGGTAGGACAGAGGAGTCAGTGGAGCCAGGTCTGCTCTGTGCAAGCTCTGATTCTGATGGGTTTCAGTATGATATATTTTTAATAATATTTTTCTTCCTTTCTCTTCCCCTAGAGCCCTTGTGTTTCATCTGGGGGTATCTAACAGAGATGCCAACGTGCTTTGTCACTAGAACCATGTGAAACATCCAAGTTCAAAGGGACTGAAGGAAAACTCAGAGAAACAAACAGGCACAGAACTGCTCTGGCTTTGCTGACCTGAAACCCATGGTAAGATACTCCCCCTTGGATTTTTCACTTTTTGTTCATTTTCTTAATTCATTACCAAATAATTTATGCCTTGTCTGCATTTTCTTTTGTGCTATTTTTTTTTTTTGCCTGTGGGGGAAAAGTGCACATTGCAAATAAAATAATCTCCACTCCAGAAGCTGAGAGTCCCTGACCCACTCAAACCAACCACAGCCTGTTCCCCTTTGCTGCTGTTCAAACACTGCATCCTTCTGTAGGAAAACCCAGATATGATGGTATTTAGAAAGTCATATCAAATGAGAAAGGAAATTCAGTACATCAGTAATTTGACCAATATGAATGAAGACAACAGCTCTGCTGTGGGAAGGCAGAGCCCTGTCTGTGAGCAGACCTGGATTTACTGAAGCAACTTTCTGGTTTTTCTGTCCTACTGCCCCATCTCAAACGAAAATCAGCCCAGTTTTATCAGCCTTTCAGTCCCAACTCACTTCTCTTTGTTGTGAAACACGTAGTACAGGGCAACCAAAGCAGGATAGTGTGATATATGGTAGAAATGATGCTTTAAAAAAGACATGGCTCGCTCTCATTGCCCTGCGTTCTCCCTCTGCCAGATCACCCATTTTCATGAGCAGGACTCAAAGTTTTGGATTTAGCCCCTCTGTCAAAGTTTTTGGCCAGATGAGCAGATGCATTAAGGTGCTTTCCTGCAAATTCTCCTCTAATTGCTCCAAGTGCTGTGGCCGTCAAGCAGAAATCCAGTTGGTGAACTCTGCAGTTTGTGGACAACTTTTCTTGCCAACCATGCATTACGAAGGGCTAATTGTAAAAGTGGTGCACCTGCTGGCTCCCTTGGTGGCTGGAGCCAACAGGAAAAAAAAAAAGTAATTTATTAATGATGGAGTCACAAATAGTAATGAAAACAATAGGAGCATCTGAAGGAAGCGCTGCCAGGGGCAGAGGTGCAGGTGCTCTGTGCCCTGAACAGGCTTGTCGGCATTTTTATAAAGCTACTTTACAGCCCTTATCAATTTCCTACTGCTTTCTGTGTACCCCCTGCCCCTTTGCAAATGTTTTGCCTGCACAACAGGCTCAGCATTTCTTGTTGTAGGTGATAAAATAGCTGTCACCCTGTGGAGGGAGGAAAGAGGCAGGGGAAAAAAAATAAAAATAAAAACGTTAGGTGCAAAGAAACAAAGCAGAGGGAACACATTGCCGAGCAAACAAACGAGGGCTGAGGGAGCCGCTGAGTCGGCACCGGGAGAGCGATGGGGTGAGCTTAGCTGAGGGATGCTGAGAGAGTGGGGGGAACAAAAGCTGCAGGGCAGGAGGGACTCGTTCCTTACATTGTGGCAGAACTTTGTGTGTAGCCTTGGATTTCCAAGGTGACAGGCACCTCAGCTGCACCATCCACACGAGTTTGGGTTCTAAAAACCTCAGCCATCACTTAAACAGCTGCATTACACTGGCAACCTCAAGGCTTTTTTTGTCTTTAGTCAGAACAGTTACTGATGAGTTGGGTAACCTACTTGTACCACCTTAAGAACCACAAGACATAGTCA